>OLKM01005421.1:0-5000 GCA_900291075.1 Melanogrammus aeglefinus | reverse complement strand
CTGCTTTTGTCCTTCACCGGAACATTAATCTGTCAAGCGTTGTTCTATCCTGTCGTATTGCAATAGTAACTAATGGGTTCTTTGTTAGCATTGTAATGCTAAATGCTGTTTGGGTGATGAGAAGCTAATTGTACCGGTTTAAATCGTAATCAATCACAAACTTGACTCAAATCGTAATCAATCAGCCATTAATCAACGATCAACTTATTCACGCTAATCGCCGTTAAGGTGTTTGACAGACACACTTTCATTTGTTGATTCCGACGTCCCAATTCGGCCAAGCGGATCCCTACGTAATCGCTGTGTCATGTCATTTCCTCAATGTAAACCATTACCTTAATTTAGAACATTATACACAGTATTAAATATGTAAATAGCATCACCATAATTAAAACAACAAACAAACAACCCAATCGACACAAACGTTCATTGACAGATTTTTTTGGAGGAGAAAAAGACCTTCACATCCTGCTAGGGCCCGAGCTAAAGCACTAGGCTTGTGTTCACCATTAAGGATCAAGTAGAAATGCAGATACTTAACAGACGCATTACACGATGGAGAGATGGAAGGAATATGAGAGAGAGTGAAATGGATGGTTGGAAACCCGATGTGAGGTGCTGTGCATGGTAATGGGAGACCAGAACGATGGGATAGATCGTGTGGAAAAACCCACAGCTAGCAACGCTAACCGATTCGGGCCTTTACTGGAAATGCTGAGGAATTACTGCTGCCGTCCTCCACCGATACCGGTGTGTTGATGCTACCGAGCTGAGAAACCAGCCGTGAGCTACCAGCCTCGCTTCTTGGTCGTGGGAGAGAGGAGGCAGCAGCAGATGTTGAACAAAGTGAGTGTAACAACGGGCCGCTAGGTCAGACCAGATCACCGGGAGGGTAAGGGTGTTGTGCACAGGTGTGCATCACACTGCAGAAGAGGGGCGGGGGGGGGTGTGATTTTTTGTCAATTTGTTTTTTTTATCGATCGGACGGTGGTGCAGACATGCTGCGCAGTCCAGCTGTGATTAAGAGGGGAGAAGATATAGACGGGGGCTGGGGGGCATGTTATTACACCAGCTCAGTGATCAGAGTGTGTGAGTGTGTGTGTGTGTGTGTGTGTAGTGTTAGGTGTGTGTGTGTGTGTGTGTGTGGTGTGTGTGTGTGTGTGTGTGTGGTGTGTGTGTGTGTGGTGTGTGTGTGTGTGTGTGTGTGTTGTTGTGTGTGTTGCGTGGACTTGACTAGATCAATGTGAATCCTGAACCGGAAGCAATGGTTCACACTCAGTACACACACACACCACACACCACACACACACACACACACACACACACCACACACACACACACACACACACACACACACAACACACACACACCACACAGGCAAAGTTCCATTACAACAGCCTGTTGTATCAGTTCGAGCAAACACTGCACTCTACTTTCACCTTTGAATATTTCATTAGTGGTAAATATACACTGCTCAAGTCCTGTAAACACCACAACACACACACACCACCACAAACACACACACACACACCACCCACACACACAGACACACACACACACAACACACAACACACACACATGTGTGTGGAGAAGGATACTGTAGAGCACTGTCTGATCACGTGATTGCTCAGTGTATTACAAGACACGCAGGGCGCATGCGCAAGACACCAAGCGGCGTGCGAGTACCGTTCAAGAGTGTGTGTGTGTGTGTGTGTGTGTGTGTGTGTGTTTTGTGTCGTCGAGGGTTGTTCCTGTGCGTCTTGTTATTAGGATCTTCGTTCAACTTCAATACACACTATTAAAATATTAATAGGGAGTAATGAAGATCTGCAGCCAGACAGGCCATTTACCATCCATGACGTTCCTGTGCCCCTACTCCAAAGAGATTACCTATGTGGCTATCTGGTAATGGAGGTGTGGCAGAATACACACGTTACACCGATCATCCTTAATTGAAATATAAAAGGTAGAAGCGGGAGAGCTGTGTTTCTCTTGTTAATGGAATGTAATTGTGAATGGAGTGAGTGAGTGTTGTGTCGTGGAGTGTGTGCACAGATAGAGTGTGTGTGTGAAATGTAATTGTGAATGTGAGTGAGTGAGTGTGTGTCTGTGAGAGTGTGTGCACAAGATAGAGTGTGTGTGTGTGTGTGTGTGTGTGTGTGTGTGTGTGTCTATACGGCTCATTGAAGTGAGCACTTTAGTATGCGTTGAACGCTGTGACATCCCTCTTCTGTCTTCAATACGTCTTGAAGAAGAATATCTCTGTCAATGTAAAATATGTCCCATTAATATCTTTTGTACGTCGTCGCTTTCAAACTCCGCGACCTCATTGGCTGCTCGAGCTTCATGGGGGAGATAAAGCGAGTCCTTGAGGGGGGGGTGTAGTGCGGGAGGCTTGCTGTTGCTCCGGGTCGCTCGTGAAAGAGAGCAGAGAACGGCATCCGGCAGCAATCTCTGCCTTGAATCACCGCCTCGAGGAGGTTTCCCCAGTTTTACAAATGTGGATCGATGGGTGAGAACGCTGACGTGTGTGTGTGCGTTTGTCTCTGTTGATGTGTCGTGTCTGTGTGCCTCCTGGTGTGTTTGTCTGCGTGTGTTGTGCAGTTGGATGTGTCGTGTGTGTCTATTGTGTGGTTTGTTGGATGTTACGTATGTTGTTTTCTCTTTCACGAAAATCGCTTTCATAAAGGTCTTAAACTACCTAAATGTAAATGTATTTGTTGTGTAATGTGTGTGTGTGCTTTGTAAAGATTAAATAATGTTTATGTTGTTACTATTCATAACATGGAGTCATAATGCCTGGACGTCTGCAGCAGAGAATTGACTCCCAACCTTGACCTGGGATTCAAACGCCATGCTTCAAAATATACAATTTCCTGCCTGATTCTAATCAGAATTCAGCCTATGTTGCCTCACTATTGTATGTTTCATATATTTTGGAGTCTATTGTAATTGAATATTCTCCTCTCTCTCTCTCTCGTCTCTCCTCTCTCTCTCTCTTCTCTTCTCTCTCTCCTCTCTCTCTCTCTCTCTCTCTCTCTCTCTCTCTCGCTCTCTCTCGTTCTCTCTCTTCCTCTCTCTCTCTTCTCTCGCGGGGATGCTTTGCTTTCTTTGCTTCTTGCTCTGCTCTTAAAATATTCCTCTATATTCATTGGAGTCTCTTCTCACTTTTCTGTATTCTGTGCACTTACCTCCATAAGAAATCTCTCAAATCCTTTTCCTCAAATCATCTTTTTTTCTACTGTTATTTATCAAGGCTTTTTCTCCACAACCAAATTGATTGATCGAGGTAATTATCCTGGGCAATATCGGGTCACGAGGCGGGCCTCTTCTCTTTTCACATGTACAAATTAGTGAATAATTTTAAAACACAAAATTGATGCTTGCAGTGAAAAATTCCAAAGTCACAGAATATGTTAATATGACATGAGGAAGTATACAATCGCGAGCGCACTCATCCCCGGCGCTCAAACTCTCAGCCCACTACATTCCTCTCGTTTGCGTGTCGATTCACGACACGCCAAAAACCATAACCTGTTAAGAATATGAACGTCCAAAAAAATCTAGTCACCGCTCGTAAGAGCCTGATTTAGACACTCTGTGCCCCGTCGCTTCTGCCTTTACAGAAAGTCCAATTTAACGGAGCACGGGGAAAGGATCAGCACGTGGGAAGAAACCCTGTGGCAGCTGGACCCGACCTATTGAAGCCCTCTAATGGCACGTTTCCTTGGTTGTTCAACCTATTCTTCTCTACTCACACGTCCGGCCTGCGCACCATGTGATCCCGTGATGATATGGGTTTGAGCTCCACTCTTTTGTTGATCCCTTCTTGAACCTTTGTTTGGTCGTCAGTGGCTTCTGTCGGGTAAATCTCGACACCGGCCAATCAGAATCATGGCAGCTTCACACCGTAAGTTTGCACATGCAAGTTGTGATATGTGTGTTCAGAAAATAATATAAACCACCTAAAGGACACAAAGAAACGACATAAAAGATCTAGATATTCAATATATACAATATAAAAAATCTAAAAATAATATCAAGGTATGCCTTGTTGTTCAAGGGTTGTGGATGTGGAAATGTTGAAAAGATGCAAACCTTAGAATTAAGTTATTAAACAATGCATCGCTGTATTGTGAAATCTAACCATGGCCAGTGAGGATAGACAGCGAGCTCTGGAAATGAGATCAAAATTGATTTGGGTGATGTATGCTCTTTTGAATACTACCCAGCATGGCTGGTTAACATCAGCACAACGTTAGTGTCAATTGTTTCATCATGTCTCAACCACCAAGCCTACCGTCCTTAATCTTCAGTTTTCCCATTAATTTCATTCAACATTCTCTTTCATTCTATCTTTTGTAAAAAAGTCTTATTGAACCAGCCGACCAGATCCACTTTTGCGCTGGATCTCGCTTCTTTTTTTTCGCAAAGCACACATAGCTCATTATTTCCAGTTAATGAAACGAATAGAAACTATGATCTGGCTTGCCGGCCACACGACGGACTGCTATTCCCTCTGAGCAACGTAGCGTCGCATTCGGGTTATCCACAGGCTCGTTTCGGCTTATTACTTAAAAAGCTCAATATACGGACCAACGAAATCTCGGCGGTCCCGTTCTCACGGGGGGATTATAGTTTTACACCTAAAACAACCCTTCTTCCTTCAGCTCTTCCCGATCCTTCATACGCATCAAACAGTTTGGACCCCTTGCTCGCTTGTCACACGGCCACAGTTTGGATCACTTCTCCCCCCCGCTGCAGGTAGTGTGTCTCCACACTTGCCGGCCTCATGATATGACCATCCACCATCGTCTTCACGTTGTCCCCGGGAAATGTTTTTCCAAAAAATGTCGATAATGATAAGATTCCACATCTCAAATGAGACACAGAAATTAATGAGAAATGATGGGGGTATGTGAGGCCACTTCTCCCTTGGAACGATAGTTTTCCCTTCACATGCTCACTTAACATGCTTATTGCTCTAGCTGTCCATTTTG
>OLKM01005420.1:0-17228 GCA_900291075.1 Melanogrammus aeglefinus | reverse complement strand
TTTAAATAGAAATTCCCCTGCCCCAGAAAAAGCCCGGGAAATAAGCAATGAAACAAGAACAAGTGTTAGCGTTAAAAACAATTTAAACGCTGCAAAACTTTTATATCGAAAACCGAGGCTAGTTTATTTATAAAGCCCCACTTAAGAAAGGGCAAAGGAGATTCATGAATGGTTTAACAGGCAGGAAACACTTACATTTTTAAAGATTTTTTTTAAAAGGACAAATCGATACAAAAACAATCAAATAAAACAGAAATGTAAAAATTAAAGTACACGCAGAAAGTGAAATGAATAAATATGCCAGTGTAGACATCCATTTTAAAAATTACCGTTGTGACTATTCTTCAATACAGCCAATCGATTATTTAGGTGGAGAGAATAATTGTAGTGTGTCGGTGTGTGCGTGTGTGTGTGTATGTGTGTGTGTGTGTGTGGTGTGTGTGTGTGTGTGTGTGTGTGTGGTGTGTGTGTGTGTGTGTGTGTGTGTGTGTGTGTGTGTGTGTGTGAGGGTGGTGTGTGTGTGGTGTGTGTGCAGCGCGTGGTGTGGCGCGTGTGCATGTTTTGTGTGTGGTTGTGGTGTGGTTTCTTAAGTAGGCTAATTTATCCCTTGAAGCTGAGTAAGCACAGCCCTAACCTACGGCTGGTAAACTGGTTGAGCCCTCGCACAACCGCTAGGAGACCAACGGTGAGTATGAAGAACACAGCCTCCATCAGCACACCTACCACAGGACTCGCTGACAACACACATGCTGCCTTTTTGGCTTATTGATTGAGAACAAAGGTCATTAAATAATAGATTTCAAGAATATTAATTTTGTAATGATCTGTTCATCTATTCCTTAAGTATACTTTTTATATTAAACTTTTTTATTCATGCATAGAAACACTCCCACGTCACACAAAATGCGTACAGATCAAACGGTTTGACCATGCGTGCAGTACATACGCCAAATGACGCATTTCGCGTGCATCGGGATACGCAAAATAACGGTGTCAAATATGTGGCTGTGACGTACTACGCGAATTCAGACTTGCATTAACTATGTGGAGGGGCGGATGCGGTATTATTTTTTTTCCTTCCGAATTTCAACTTTAACAACGCATTTTATTGGCAACTTTTCCTTATCGGAAGCCCGTAAATTCCGATTCCTGAGTAAATTCAATGCAGCATGCATCGCTGGTGAACGTCGTATGGGTATACAAGTGATGCGTGTATGTGTACCATCCGCCCTCCACAGTAAGTTAAGGCTGGGTTTTGCGTATCAATATGTACGCGAAATTGGTCCATGTTGGCGTATGTACTGCACGCATGGCAAAACCGTGGTGATCTGTACGCATTTTGGCTGAGACTGGGTTATAGAACAGACCCATCTACCATGTATCCTACGGCAGACATGGATTTGAGACCAGTGCTCTGTGCTGAAAATGGGAGCCAATGTCCTCCAGGTCAAACATAATGAAATCCTTAAATCTCGAAGCACAGCGGTCTGCACGCTCTCTGCGCCCACCTGCTGTGACGGGTATGTGTGAAAGGCTCCACTATGAGGCAGTACCCAGCCCATCCAAACTGCTGAATGTAGGGGAGAAGAAAGGCTTTGGAGAAGAAAAGGGAAAATTATAATAGGACTCGGCCAGATTTACATGAAAGGCAGAGGGATGGGAAAATGAGAAAGCACAAAACTGCGATCAGTGTAAAGTTGAGAAAGGGGAAACTTCAATAGGGTGAACAGAGGAACAATTCAATTAATTCCACATGAAATTGAATAGAGAGAAAACAATTAAAAGAAAAGGCAATCAGTAAGACGCAGGAGAAACCTTGACGCTGATTGCGGAATTGACTTAAGTTTAACAGCACCGTTGGATGCATGTTTTTATAAACATGGTCTTAAAGCAGCCTCTGGTACTTAATGGTATACGTATATGCAATGATACACACGATCACATGCGTGAAAGTGAGTGTGGCTAACATCAAACCACTATCTTGTTGGCCATTGCAAAAGAGTGAGGCCCTAAAGGCCAGTTTGACACTTCACCTATCTAATCGTTCCTCTTCGAACTGGCGAAGGATCGTATTTTTAACCAGCCTCTTTCACCATGCACATTTTTTGAGTAACATTGTTCATAAAAAATACATGTTTCAATGAGTTTCTCTCTGAGCCTTCCCCCTCGACCAAAGGATAGCGATTTATGATGTAACGTTGCAATGGCTCAAATGGGAAAGCTTTAGTCTGGACATTAACCAGTATACTATTCTTTATCGCCGGTTCTGTAAAATTAAAAAAAACATGTAATAACAAATTTCAACACTTGAAATAACAGAATTAAATGTTCACCCCAATTTCTGTATCCTTAGATACAATTATGTGATTAGATTTAACAATATCCGAATAAATTACAGTTCTGAATCTCCAATCTGTTCCGCTAAAGCCTAAAATGTTTCCATTGTCTCTCATTTTCCAATAAAGCCCTCTCTCCTGCTGTCTCCCGCGCTCAGGAGGGAGGTCTTGGATATGGTGTGTGTGTGTGTTTTCTTTTCAATTCTCCCCTCTCTCTCTCTCATCTCTCTCTCTCTCTCTCTCTCTCTCTCCTCTCTCGCATCCTCTCTCGTCATCCTCTCTCTCTCTCTCTCGTCTCTCTCTCTCTCTTTGGGTGAGTGGTAGGGAAACTAAAGGGTGGGTCGATTCGTACCAACCATAGCGGATTGATCAACAATCCGACATTCATTAGAAGTGTTGCTATGAATATGTTGTTTTCTTAATGTAATTAAACAAGGTCCATGACACAGCCAGGCTTCTGCCAACGGTGTTGTTGTTTTTAGATCAAACTGGGTGATATAATGTCAAGAATTAACCATGGTGTTTCACTCATGCAAATCAAGGGTTAAGGAAATGCAAGTGCCGTAAGAAAAAGGGAACACAGCTGGAAAGACACCAAAGAGCCTATACTAATAGTTTTTATTACGAGCGATTAAAGTTCCTTGCTATGCCCCGAGTCCCCGTGTGAGGCACTGTGGGTTTTAATTTCATGTCTGCTACCTCTTGTTCATAGCAGGGGTGAGGATGGAGTCCTCCAGTGAATGGATGCACAGTTTCAGCTCTTAACTCATTCGTGGCAGGCCATTGAAACTAGAACAACAAACAGGAAACATCATGCAATGCCTCCCAAGACTTGCTGGTAATGCATGGGCACGACCCGCACAACAGTCCCACACACTTGCTTAAGATGTCTGTCTCCACACACATGGTGCGACGTGCACTACACACGGTCTCACACCCCACACACACACACAACACACACACACACACACACACAGCACACACACACCCACAACACACAGGCACGAGGCACACACACTTATTATCTCCTCGAGGTGTCCCCGTTTCGCATCTTCTCTGGGCAGGGTGGTAGTAGGGAGGAGGGGAGGGAAGAAGTAGGTGGGGGTGGTGGAGGAGGAGGGGATTGAGGAGGAATGAGGAAGGGAAGGAGGAGCGGAGTGAAGAAAGATGAGGAGGGGAGGAGGAAGAGGGGTGGGAGGTGGAAGAGGAGGAGGAGATGGGGAGGAGGAGGAGGAATGGGGAGGGGAGGAGGGAGGAGGAGAGGAGGAGGAGGAGAGGAGGAGGGGGGAGGAGGAGGACGAGGAGGAGGAGGAGAACGAGGAGGAGGAGAGGAGGAAGGGAGGGGGAGGAGGAAGGAGGAGGAAATGGGGAAGGGGGAGGAGGGGAGGATGAGGAGTGGGGGAGGAGAGGAGGACGGTAGGGGCGGCGAGGAGGAAGAGGATGAAGGAGGGAGGAGGAGAGGAATTGAGGAGGGGAGGAGGAGAGGAGGAAGGGATGAGGGGGAGGAGAGAGCGGAAATAAACGGGGAGGAAGGAATCCTGGTAAGCTCCCATGCCCGAGCAAGCAGAGCGCAACCGGAGTGGAAAGTGACCTAGATTCCTTCTCCTCATTGTCTCTGCGCTCATCTCCCGGACCCCCGACCGAAGGGAGGCACCCCCCCACCCCCCCGCCGCAGCACCCCCCCCACGTCCACCCCCGTGGGGAAGGGGGAGGGGCCGCCGTTGGGAGCGTGCTTTGGGGGGAGGGGGCGAAAGTACGGAAAAGAAGTAAGAGAAAAAATAAACACTTCTCACCTCATATCGCGGGTGGGCTTTTTCCTGCTGGCTTATTCCCTGGTGGCGAGCAAGAAAGCGGCTGCGAGAGAAGCACGCTACCTGTCAGGAGGGTTTGAGGGACCCGGTAATGGCATAGCTAGCAAGCATCGCCCACGAGCGCTCTCCAGTGGTGGTTCTCATCACGCTCGCCGAGCAGCAGGGGTCTTGTCACCACGAACATAAGCCAGGACATAAAACGTAGGACGTGGAATAATTCTATAAAACGGATGTATACATATTATTACAAATCATAACAGCTTCTCAGGATTAAACACTGGGCTGATTTTGCAGTGGTCAAGTTCAAGTGGGTTCCAAATTGGGGGTACGCATACCCCTAAAGTGGTATTTTGTGAGTACTTTTGCAAGGGGTACTACAGGAAATCATCCATGGGCAACAGTTGCATGAAGCAAAACTAGGGAGGGCTGTGTTTCTCTCTCTAATTGTGAGTATTTGCAGCCTTTAAAAATGTTCCATGTTGACACTTGCAAATAGAGCACACATACTATTTTATGTATGTGCCGGTGAAGTGGGCTAAACACTATAGAAAAAAGTTTGAGCCCAACCACTGACTAGTCAACGGCGATCAGGGTGTCGCTTGGGTCCCACCAATCTCTGCCGTCAACGGTGAACCTTTGAACAAGAACCTCCTCAATACATCTTGTATCAAAAATGTCACCTTAAATTTGATAAAAGTGTCAGCTGCAATGACTTAAATGTGAAGAATCACAGAAAATTTACCCCGAAACGACGAACAACACAGCGTGGAAACGAGGGACCCCCAATGTATTGTGGTTCTGCCCTGATGGTCTGACTCAAATATTTGGCAGCTCTTCAGACAAGCGAACCTAGGATCATCCTTTGGAGGACGCCGAGGCAAGAGTGTGTGGGAAAGGGGGAGGACTTAACCAGCCAGCGATATCCGCAGTGAAATGTCCTAGCAGACGGCGTGGTCGCTCGCTCTGCTGGCTCAATCCTGTAGACAGAGCCGAACTTGTCCGGCAGAGTGGGGAGCCGGCAGAGCGTGTCCAGCACTGCAAGAGCGTGCGTTGCTGAGGGGGAACAAAAGGAAGAGCAGGCTGACGCCAGCCATAGTTGAAAACCATGCAAGGAACGTCGCCGCTCGACATCGGAAAATACAAAGGGGACCAGGAGAGGCTAGTGTGTCATGGGTTATAGTTTGTAACGTTCTCACCTATCTTAAAAAATAAAAACATAAAAAACACTGGACTTTTTTTAAAAATCGACCACGTGTCACCAATAAATCCGGTACCTTGAAATTATATCTTGGGTGATTTTTATTCGCCATGAATCACAAGCGTTAGAGCTAGTGCCACCCCACTGAACCGCGGCTGTTTAGCCAAGGCTCCCTACAGCACAACCGTAAAAGTCAACATCAAGCTGGCATATCACTGCTGGCTCCCAAATCACCCAAGCACTCAGAGTTCATCTAAGGAGAGGCAGACAAGCTCAGTCTGGGGTGAGACATCTTTTTCGCTTTCCCCCTCACTTCAAGTTTGTCTTGACGTATTCTCTCTGGTCTTGCATTTTTTCTCACAAAGACACAATATGCCAGCTCTCAATCCATCCTTAGTCCTATTAACCACACGCAAAGCTCCTTCCCCAATGCCATATGTAATCATATGACTAACATTCTATGTAATTCATTCTTAGATGCAACACAAGTCTCACAATGCAGACATGTGCACCCTCGGCATGTAAATGTACCCTCTGGGAAGTTTGACTGGCCCTCCTCAACTCAGTACAGACAGGTTGATGTCTATAAAGCTGCTTTTATGTAGAGTGGGGGTCTTATCTCATGACTCTCCTTAGGGTGTGTGTGTGTGTGTGTGTGTGTGTGTGTGTGTGTGTGTGTGGTTGTGTTGTGTGTGGTGTGTGTGTGGTGTGGTAGTGGTGTGTGTGTGGTGTGTGTGGTGTGTGTTGTTTGGTGTGTGTGGTAAGGGCCACCTTACCTGTGAGCATCATTTTCGCAATCCACCACAGTTCGGTGCAAGGCCTCAATCACCCGGCTCCCCAGAGACCCATCAATCAGTCTGAAGCTGCGGGCCAGGTGAGGCTGCCTGCAACCTGTGCCGTTCAAATCAATCCACCGTCTCCACACATGCACATCAGCAGAAATCACATAGAAACACAGAAAGTCAACATGAAGGGACGGGTTATTCGCGAGAAGAAAATCTGGAACCGTGGCCGCCAAGATAATTATTTACTAGTGGGAGGCGATTTGGCTTTCCCATTGTTCCTCGTTCTCTCAGAGCTCAGCTCTCTGCAGGAGACAGCTGCTCTCACTGGGGCCAACAGCTTAACGAAAGAGGCCCAATGCTGGGGCGGAAAAGATTGACGTACGAGGAATCAGGAGAAGAGAGCCCGACAGGAAGGGAAACCATCCACCACAAAGTCGGGCCAACAAAGTCAAGGTAAACATTAGGTTGTTGACGAAAATATCTGGGTTTTGTTTACAACTTTACTGCAGAAGCGACCTTAGATGCAATTCAAGAATCTGTGTCATGGTGGAGCAAGTGGTGGGGCGTTTTTAAGGGGTTTTGATTTTACAGGACAGCACAGACAGAGATGTGCGGTCAAAGGAAAGGAGAACAGACGAGTTTGGTGCAAGTGAAACTAAAAGAAGAAAAGGGCTTAACAGGATTTTGCTTGTAAAGTGGAGTTAGATGATTGAGGCAAAAAAGGAGAGAGAGAGAAGAGAAGAGAGAGAGAGAGAGAGGAGAGAGAGGAGAGAGAGAGAGAGAGAGAAGAGAGAGAGAGGAGAGAGAAGAGAAGAGAGAGAGAGTTGTATTAAATTAAAGGTGTTGACAGGAGAAGAAGGGGAGACACGAGGAGGGGGGAGCAAGTGAAGAGCTGGGGGCATGTGTTTTCAATATCTTTTGATAAGCATGCCTTTGGTATATGCGGAAGCTAGCAATGAGCCTGATGACAGATATTGTTTCTGCAGTCTCCTCCCACCCCCCCCCTCTCGTTGGTGCTCAATGGTGTTAAAAGTTTCACAGGTCCTTGTTGCGTCTGGGTGCCTCGATGTGAACACGACAAGAGATCCTTACCCCCATGGGGGTCCCACATTCTTTCTGCTTTTTATTTAATTGAAAGACTTCAATTAAAATCCTTAATTATCATAGTACATTCTGGACCAATTGAGCCTATAGATTAGGACGTAAGCTTTGCTATAAAAGTATTTAAGTATAAGCAACGTTTAGATGCTATCAGTTTCTATGAAGTCTCCCTTCTAACTCCAAACACATTGCTGTTTGTGTCTCAGTGTTTTCTTCCTGCCTAGGAAGTTGTCATGCGGTGTGAAGTCGCTGGAAATCGACACTTTCTCACTCGGACAGCTCCAGTGCTGTTCTCTGTTAGGTGTGACCCTACCCAGCCTCTATAGGACATACAGTCCGATGTGTGGCTAGAGATGGTTGACATTCCTTACGCGCCATGTCCTCTGAGAACTGCATGTCCAACATTAATATGTTGCGCATATTGACATATTCTGTGCCCATAGTTATAATAATTCAATTTCCAGCTCTCATTAAGCAATTAATATTCCCATTTCAGTTTGCAATGGTTTATTTTGAGACAAACCGGACCATCCATCAGTAACTCAAATATTAGATCACATCTGCCTGGTCATGTGTTCTTTGGGGGTGTATTAATCGCTTAAAAAACTGTTTGAATAAATGATTTGGTGGGTGGTAACTCATTAATCCTTCTGTCCAGTGGACCTCAAGGGGTCCTGGACCCCCTGAGGAAGTACTAATTAAAGTATAACTCTGCAATCGCCTATAAACACATGCAAACTTTAATATCAGAAGGGCCCGACCTTTCGTGTGTCCAGGCATGTTATGCAGTACCTGAGGAACTGAATCAAGTTGGTCCTCTAGTTCTGAAATACTACATTTTTTTATCTTGTAAGTCGGGAGAGACAAAATGTTAACAATGGTAAAATTATAGTATAGGGGGTAGTATTCCTTATTATATCATACTCGTCTTGAGATGTATTTGCTGCATTAACTATCGAGTGCACAGTAAATAAAGACCCCTCCGCTGCTGTTGTTGTTTATATTGGTGACTCGGGTAAAACACAGCAAGTTGATTGTGATACAAGACAGCATAACCTATATTACTAATGTCTGTCAATAACGACAGAAACAACATAGATAGACAACACTACAAGGTTTGTTTTCCTGAACCATACAATATTTGTATCTGGTTCTCTACAGTGTTCTTACACTGCAAGATAAGTTTAAACTGTTAAATCCCCATTTACTTAGACTACATTATTCAGTCCCTAGTTTAGGTGTGTAGACAATGGATCCAATCCATTGTTTGTAACATGTTCTTCTGTTGACACTCTTATTCTGATCGGTCTATTACAGCATTGAGGCCGACGATCGTGGCTATGGACACAGTCGCACACTGTAGCAATACCGTACAGACCGGTTTTTTAGTGGAAGCATTGAATAGTTTTAATGTTAATAAACTGAAACAATGGAGTATACACATAATAATCTATATAAAAAGAATGTTGTAATAATTTTGTATCTAGTGTCATGAAGATTTCTTTAGTAGGCAGAAGTTTATAAGCGACACTAAGCATGGCATCCACAAGGAAATATCAACAATAAACCATATATTTTTTCCTGGTTTATACTGGATTCCAGAGAGCGGAAGAAACAGATCTCTCCATGAAGAGTGTTTGAGGAGTGTGAGCAGTTGGAGGTTCACGCGTTCCTGGCTGGGATGTCTCGCGCATTATGCAGAATGACATTTGTCCTCAGTCCTGGGCCCTCGCCCTGGGCAATGGCACCCGCAGGACAGAGTTGAGTGTCACTAGCGTGTCGCTATTCAGTGGAGGCGCGTTAGTATATGTTCCAGTAGCAGGGATGGTACGGTTTCTTCTGGACATTCTCAGCCCTTATAGTTATTGTCACTAAAAAGACAAATTTGGTGAGAAAGCTGGCTTCGGATTAATCCGTTGTCTGCTATGGCCACATAGTCCTGCTAAATGATTTAGTTTATTGCCCCATACTGGGAGAAACTACCCTGCTTCTACTGCCATTCGAACGCGGCAAACCAAATAAATACATTATTTAATGACCCACAATGTGGCCGACCTCCAGATATAATGGCCAGTATGGCGGATGCACCGGCACTATGGTGGAGAGAGCATAACGTCTGCCTCCAGAAAGCAGCAATGTTTATTATGGCGTGGTAAACGCAGACAACAGCAGCCGGGTTCAAAGGATCCCAGGATATGTGCAAGATTGACAGCTAGGAGAAGAAGAGACGCTAGAGAGCCACAGACACCCCATGACCCCGTCTCACTGCCCTCATGCGCTATAACGAACAACAATATGTATCCCTAGCCAAAGATGAATCACGATGAGTTGAAGAGAAAAAGTTGAAAGTCACTAAGTACCCCAGTGATGCTAAAAGGGTCCCATCAAAACTAAATTATGTGGGGTAGTTAAAACCCCTTTGCAATAATGAAAAGCACTGAGAATAAAAGGCCACCCTTCCTCCCCAAAGTCTGCAGTGTAGTGAAAATGTTACCTTCCGGCTTCGGTGGAGGGGCTGTGGAGTTGGCCCAGCACACATAAACCGTTTTTCGACATCTCAATAATTGATAGAACTTGACCATAAGCCCTTTTCTAAATAAGAACATGCTTAATTAGGAACTGAGAAGACAAATAAATAGTATTAAGAGAAAGGGCTTTCTATTACATAGTGGCAAAATAGTATGTGTGTGTGTTGAATTTGACCTACATATGGATGACATTTTGACCTTGATCCACCAATATATGAGATGAATTCCTTTATTGAATTACCCTCTACTTTACACTATTGATTTCGTTTCCTCTCAATACATAGTGATTTCTTTGAGCCTTAAAAATATTCTATGGATGCAACATGTTTGTTTACATCTCTTCTATATAAAGGTTTTGAGAATGAATGTTTCCTTTATTGAATTCCCTCTAAAAACACAAATATAGTTTCTGATTGTTTTTCTCCAATTTAACAGTTAATAATAGTGTCTTGTTCAGGGTAGGCCTATATTTTAGGCCAAGACATAATTACAGCAAGCCTACAACAGCATAACAAAAGTTAACAAGGAACAAAAATACTGTTCTTATTATTATCTGACTGGCACAAAGTGCTGGATTGATAATATATCGTTAAACTTTTGGATTACAAGCTCACTTGCATTCCGTTCAGCCTTGAAATCATATTCTAGTGATCATAAACCATGTCCATATGCAAACATGACCATATGTCAACTTTCTATCTAGCCACTCAAATATACGGTCACAAGAAACTAGTAAGCCAAGCAACAAGGACCCCATGAGGGCAACTTCAATGCACCAGCCTGTGTAACACACAGTAGTCACTGGGCCCTATTTTAGCGGTCTGAAACGCAAGCGAGAAGCGCCAAGCGCATGTAGCTTTGTGGGCGATTCTATTGCGATGTTCCTATTTTACTGGCGAAATGCCTCTTGCACCCGGCGCAAATCTGAAAAGGGTTGGTCTAAAGTAGCCTAATTACCCGTCGGTGTGGTTTGGGCGTAATGTGCAATAAACCAATGAGAGTGCCAGCTCCCATCCCCTTTAGAGCCAGCACCAGGCGCGTCGTTAGACCAGGGCATTCGAGGCTATAGCCCCGGATCTTTTGGGAATAGCCCCGGATCGCTGTGCCGTCAAAAAAACAAAACCAATAATGATGAAGATAGCCCGTAGAGTTTACTTCTTTGTGGTCGTATTGCCCAGCGACCACAGATGCAACACATTGTAGCGAGTGGTAAAACCGCAAAACTCTGACGTGTCCATATATGGGCAGATTTAGAATCATTTGTTTGCAGAATGTTGCAAATTCAGCGTTGGTATTCTTTCTTCCCTATGCATAGCGCATGTTGTCCATAATGCTGTTTCGTGCTGCTAGCCTTTTAGTGAGATCAGAGTGTTAGAAGGACAGTAATAAAATATCTTTGGCAAGATTGGATATAAGAAGGAGAGACCCGCAGTGAATTTCAACCCGGTCCACTTGACACTCGGGTAGGTTGCGCATGACAGTTGGTGTACCGTTAAAACTTCTATCACCTAATTTCAAACAAAAACTCTTGCTCACTCAACGATGGGAAATACTATCAAATGGTATTATTTTAAACCAGTATGAATGTTACCGTAGGCCTACACGTTTACCAGGCAATCGAATAACACACGCACACGCGCGCTCGCACGCACGCACGCACGCACACACGCACGCGAGCGGTAATCGGGAGAGTTGGGCGAATTCCCTGTGGGCCGCCGTTAACCTGTCAACGGCGCAACCAATTCGATTTTGTCTATAGGGAACAACTGAGCGCCCCCCTCCCGAAGTGGTAACAGCCCAGGTCGGCCTTGAACTGCGATTGGTCAGAAAGACGTAACAGCTAATGACAACATTGAACTCTCATGCAGGTTATAACAGAGTGACCCACTGTTGCGGTGTCCAACACGCATAAAATCAGCAGCCTTTGGACAACCCACCATAACGACAGACGACAGGGTTTTTGGGGAAAACAAAGTTTTATGGTTGACATTGACAATGATCGTGAGGTCAGTCCGACATGACGATTGGTCTTTCTTTTTTTACTCATTCTTCAAACTACGTTACAATTGAATGTTCATCCAGCCCGATTTTTCAAATATTCTCGGAGGAGAAACCTTCCCGAACACCCGTTTTAAAAGCTCTCTAACTTCTGGGCTACAGCCCCGAATGTTTTCAATTGCTAGCAATGCTCCTGGCCAGCACATTTGAATCTGACGAGTTTATATTTTGACAGCGCGTCTGCAGTCTCCGATGAGACAGATGCACATGAATTTCCAACTTCAATATGGCTCAGTTTTATGGCCAAATAATATGGGCCTAATTCACACGTGGAATAAGGTTATCTTTCCACAACTTCTGAAATACTGAGTCCTCAAATAAATTTTGGCAAATAAAGCTTAACACACACATATGATATGCGGTAACTGTGGTTCTATTTTTAATTTAATGATATACGCAATACATTATAAAAACATTGTTTCTTATCAGTAATCTATGCTTTATTGTTATAAGACTTGTGTTCCTAATATGCATGTGTCCCCGCCGTTAATTATACATTGACAGTATTATGCGCGTTACGTGTTTAGTTTGCGTGTGTTTAAACAGATGGACGCACACCATGCGCACACCCGCATTCATTCATTCTTTTTAACACTCACTCCTGGTAAAATAATATTTTCTCACAATCAAATTCTCATCAATCCTAAATGTTATGGGCATGTACACAATGTCTGTGTCAAGAAAATATGTGTTTGCTGTACAGTGTTAGCAGATGCATTGATTTAAAAGTAAACATATTACCGAGCTGTATCAGCTTGTTCTTTCCCAATATTAATTTACCAAGAATGTGTGGCTAGGTAGATGAGAGAAGCAAAGTGTTATGCGCGAGGTGCTAAAGCAACATTATGCATGCGCCCTTAAAATAGCATCTGAACAACGCGCCACTGACTTTAAACCAGGTACTTCCTGGTTTGTGGCGCAAGTTTTTTCTGAGACGTCAAAATAGCATCAGGGAACGTTTGCGGCAGAACACGCCTCCTCCTTTCACCGAACCGCCCCTTGGGGCGCAAGATCATTCCCTAATTTACCAACGCGTGGCGCAGGAGGGAAAAAAACGCTCTGCACCAGTTGCAAACTAGCAACAACACATGAGCCAGTGAGAAAGTCAATTGCCCCGGATGCAAGATAGGGCCCACTAACTCTAAGGTCACTTGCTACACGCCATGCGGGGTGGTGGTGTCGGAAGTCGGTTTATTGTAGGAGTTTGTAGAGGATGGTACATGACACTGGTGCTCCATGTTGCCATGCAGGACATCTCTCCCTGATTGTGTGTGTGTGGTGTTGGCTGGTTTAACATACGCATTCTCAGTGCACCACATCAGCGCAGCCTCACCCCGCCCCCAGAGGCCCATCAGTTGTGTCACCCACACACACTCCTGCATTGTTGTATATATGTATCTGGATATGAGCCTTCTCACCTCTTGAGACCATCCACATTTTCACGCTGTGTTTCACAATGAATATTATTCTAGACAGAAAATGATTCCGAAATATGTCCGCTGCCATTCGTTGTTCAAAGCCTCCCGACAGCCAATCAGAGTGATGCTCTCTTCGCTCTTGCCGAGTCCAGATGGAAGTAGACCAAAAACATATTCATCTGCAGTAAACCTTCCCTGGAGAATTGTGCATCTTTTATCATCGTTACTCAAATTTGATTGCTCCGTAGATTGCCAGACTTTCCTCATTTAACTGTCACTCCCTCCCTGAGTGCTGATTGGTCCTATGGTACCTCCCCCAGTCCTGATTGATCCTCTACTACCTCCCCCAGCCCTCATTGGTCCTAGCATTTTAATGTTTTGGGAAAAGGCCTTCCACAGAGCCAGAGCGATCTGCAGAGACAAACAGATGCGGAACTCACGTGATGGAGATGGTCTCATGAGGCTCTGAGTATTCTGCCAGGGGGCTGAATCCCATTATTTTCTGTCTCATTTGCTGCATTTACCCTTTACCTGTGTTTTTGTCTTGTCTTTATCTCCTTTACCATACACAAACACACACACACACACACACACACACACACACACACACACACACACACACACACACACACACACACACACACACCACACACACACACACACACACACACACACACCCCGTTGTGTTTCCCTCTCTCTCCCCTCTCACCCTTCTTTCCCTTCATGTTTATTTAATGCGGCCCCTCTAGCATCTTAGAATATAAATAAATTATACGTTAATGATGCTCTCGCTTTCCTGAGCCCCTTTTTAGGAAAAGGGTCCATTGAGCTCTTGTTTTTTCCCGAATGTCTATCCAAAGCCCTTATCCTAAATGATGACATCCACATCGGAGCAAGAGAGCTGCTTGGAGCTCCAGTCTTCACATCGCTCATCCGTCATGTTGTTCCAGAGCTCATTCCCTGCCATAATCACGGAATGGCACTGATGTTCCCGATTGCATTAACACACCACAGACGCCGAAAGAAAAACCGAGAAGGAATCCAACGATGGAAAATGCAAGGAAATTTGTGAAGGCGAGTTGAAGAGATGAAGGAGAGAGGACTGTGTGTCCAGAGCAGTGTGTCAATCTCTTATCATCCTCCATTAGTATCACAGTTTATACCATTGCAATGTTAAATACTTGATCATGAGAAACAGTGGTCAAATTCAACCAGGTCACCAAAAGTGACCAGGATCACCCACGTCAACATCCCAACATGGTGCACTGTTTTCCAACAACAGGACATCCTGTTGTGGTTTATTCCCTTACTTATTTCATGAAGCCTTTCAAAAGACCATGCCTCTCCTGCCTCTTGTCTTCAGTGCGTCTCCATCTTCTCCTTCATGTATACGTGTGTTCCATCTCTCCCGACTGGTTTGATTCCTAGTTTAGTTCATGTTGTCCACCGTCACGCTCCATCTGGGGCCTTATGTGCGGAGCGTGTGTGAGCCAGTTTATTGCTGGCCATGTGACGTGAGCCATCATATGTTCCTGGCCGGTTCCTCTCCAGACTGGCCCCTCACGCTGAGGGTGAGGAGGCCCTGCTGAGCCGTTTTCAGTCACCGTGCTGACTCACCGTGCACCCGCGTACACACACACCACACACACCACACACACACACACACACACGCACACACACACACCACACAGCACACACACAACACGCACACACACACACGCACACACACACACAGCACTTACTTCAACTATGCGCACACACACACACGCACACACACACACACATGCACACGCATTTATTCAACTATGCTGCTAACACGCACACAGTCACACATTCACTTCACACATTCACTCAACTAAGCTATTCTCACCCATTCACTAGTAGGCACTCAGACATTCACTCCACTATACTACATATACACATTCACTCAACTATACTACATATTCACATTCACTCACCTATACTACACACACTGATTCACTGAACTATGCTACACACACATTTATTCAACTATACTACACACACACATTCACTCAACTATGCTGCACACACACATTCAGTCAACTATACAACACACACACATATAAACACACACACTGAATCATATACTATACCTGCCAGCTCCCATTCACTGTACTCTATGACACACACACACACACACACACACACACACACACACACACACACACACACACACACACACACACACACACACACACACACACACACACACACACACACACTCACTGAACTATAATACACACACACACACACACTCTGAATCTTCTTTACTACACTTGCCATAAACACACACACTGTTTGCACTCATTCATTCACACATTTCCTCTCTGAAGTACACTACACACAGGTACGCAAAGACACAACAACACTACACTACGGTGCCATTAGAAACACAGTGGTGATGAAATGTTTGAACACGTTCTCTGGGCCGTGCGGCCCTGAAGCCATCTGTCACTGGACACCTTCGCCAACAGACTGCTCTCTTCTGCTCTCAGCTCTTCTCTGCCCCATTTCTGCTCAGTTGCAGCTATGGTAAGACACATATTATCTGTCCCAAAGCGTTCTCCAGAAGAGCGGGAGGGTCCATGTTACGATAACTCCATCTGCTGATGGGGTCACCCATTTTAAGGTGTGATCCTATTTTCTTCAGACTCGGAGGTTCCTTTTCGATTGGATCCAAGTGCGTTTTCTCATGTTGTGCTTTTATATTCTGTTGAAATTAGCTGTGATATCAAGGTTATTTTGGAGCTGTTGATACTCATTCATCACACGTCTCTTTCTTGTGTAAATTAAAAATGGAGTGAACTCCTCGTGGATTCTGCAGCTGGGGATACGTGGGGTGAAGGCCCTGCACCCCCGTGGAAACGCTGAAAGACCCTTTGTTTTGCACCCTCTTCTTCTCTATTTATATAAAATACTAGACCCGTAATGGTCAATAATGTGAAAGTGAATATAGGCACTGCATTAATCTTCAACAAGGTGAAACCTCTGCCTCTGGCAGTTTAAAATCAATGTGTTACAAATCCAACATTAAAATAACGGTCAAATCCAACTGTCGACCAGCTGTTTCCTTGACAACGCAAAAACAATAGGCTCCAAGGTGCAGCGTAATGATATTTTAGTTCCAGCTGATCAAGTCGATGACTTGATCAGGAAACCTTCCCTGGAGAATCATTACTCACGTTGTAGATGAAGGCCACTGATATGTAATATCTCATCACATGTGGCCAGTGGGCGGTCGGAGTTAGAAACCATTCGGGGCGTCCCCTATGTGGCCCGGGGCGAGGCTGAGCTGGCTTACCACCAGAATACCCTTTTTAATGGGCCACCCCGTCACGGTTTATTCCTGAATAGATCGATTAGGATGGATCATGGATCAATTGATCAGACTAGAGACAGACAGAGATATAGATAGATGTGTTCATACATAGACAAATATTTTTAGTGCTTATGATTATCTGCTGTTGTGTTTTGCGGTTTTTAGGGGTACACACAAACACACACACAACCCTCACTTCTGCCTCCTTGTCAGCCACAGATCCAAAGAGGTTCTTCTGATGTAAGACTTAGGGAAGCCTGGTCTCCTCCCTGACTCCCCGTCTCACCCCTGGTAGCCGTGTTCAAACGAAGCGCGTCAGGGGAACAGGAAGAAGACATGTTGAGATTCAGCAGACGAGTGACGGAGCAGCTGATCCCCGGCTGTCTCATAGACATCAGCCACACACAAACCCGCAGAATCATGGTCTCAGATACACACTGGAGGAGAGAGAGAGAGAGAGAGAGAGAGAGAGAGAGAGAGAGAGAGAGAGAGAGGGGAATAAAACTTATTTCAGAGATATAGCTGAGAGGAGATCAGAAGAGAGAAGAGAGAGAGAGAGAGAGGAGAGAGAGAGAGAGAGAAGAGAGAGAGAGAGAGAGAAGAGAGAGAGGAGAGAGAAGAGGAGAGAGAGAGCAGAGGAGAGAGTGAATAAA
>OLKM01005419.1:0-17232 GCA_900291075.1 Melanogrammus aeglefinus | reverse complement strand
TCTCTCAAGTCGATAAAGCAGGCTGTGAACGTTGATCACGTAATTCATTGCCTCTAGGTCCTCCCGAAGCATCCCAACACTTATATTCATTCGTTGTCCACTTGTCATGTGGCACATAACACGCCAAAAACTGCAGGAGTGGGATTTGTTTTAAAGTGTGAGTTAAGGTCTTACAGGTAACTTCTTATTGGATCCTGTTACATGCATTTGGACTGATATGTTATGATTGATTAATGCATTGCAGGTGTCCCATTTTTGATTTGGAGACATGATGGTGGGACATTCGGTTACTGGTTCCAGGGTAGCCACAATCGGAAAGGATACCTTACAGGTATGCATGTTTATACTATTAAGTATAAGATTGAAATGCTGAGCTGTAGAAAATATATGATATGAATTAATGTCTGGAACAGAGTTTTGTGAGCTCCATTGAGGCGGAGAGTATCATGGAGGTCCTCCTCCATTCTCGGTTCGTTGGCTAAGCCCTGAACGTTGTGTGACAGGATCCTGAGGCTTTTATGAACTCTGGCCACTACTCAAATCTGCTGGTATTGGTCTCATTTATCTATTTCTATAAATGCAGCAACTACATGGATTGTTAGTCGTATTATGATAACTCTTGTTTTGTGTTATTTATGATGATTCAAGATGAAAATCAGCCAGTCCAAGAGGGCTTGTGCAGACGCTTCACTGACCCCATGAACAGAAGTGTACCTGCTGTTCTTTCAAGCCACCGTACCAACTTTTCACTACTTCAACTTGCTTCTCCAAGAGAGCGTCATCAATATTTATGTTATATGATGGAGGTGGGGATTTGGAAATTTTGCTGGTTTTTCTATTGGTGTCTCTATCTATATCTGCAGGGATCTCCTAAAACGATGTTTCACTACTATGTGCTGTATGTCTCTGTTATAGATGCGTGAAGATTTTGTACGCAAGCTTTGTTCAAAGTCTTTGTCAGCAGCTCTGCAGGGCCTTGAGGAGCCTGGTGACATTGCCTTAAAGAGAAGGCAACCATTTACCAGGTTATGTTTGACTCATATTATGATCATAACACTGTGCTATGTGATACATAACATGTGATATTAGCCTTGTTCCTAGCATTCTGTTCACTTCATGAGTAGAAACTCATAGTAAGTTGTGGTAGTCCTTCCATTAACAGGGCTTCTGGTTGGATTTCTTGCCCTATGTGTCTATGCAGCACAGCATGTTAAACCATTTATGTTAACCTGGTCGAGTATTTCTACAGGAAGAAAATTGAACATTGGGTTCACAACCAGGCTAAATCAACAGACTAATTGCGAGTGACAGTGACACACACACAGGTGGATTCATTCCATGAAGCTGTGTTATGTTTCTGACAAGTGCTGTGGACTATGCCTAATAGAAGCTGCCACTGAGAAAGAGTCACTGCTCAAAACATCACATTTGTAGATGTACGCAGAGAGCTGAAAGTGGACATCGTGAGATGTCCTGTACTTTGTTGAAAGGTTAGTTTTTTTTCTCTAATTATTGTCTTATCATCTTAGCTAAAATACCTGCCTTTTGTGATATATGTTCACTCCTAAACCTGCACATGAGCTATTCTTATATGGCTTTCTCCTCAAAGATGCGTATAACACTGCTGCTGGTGATGACAATTATACCTAAAAACGTAACAACTTGTAACTACTTTCATAAATAGTTTCCCCATTCACCTCCATACCATGGTCCAGAGGAGCGATGACCTCTGGAAGGAGTTTTTATAATCAGACCATGCCAATGATATCCCTCAGGACGAGAACTGAAATGGAAAGCTTCTGGGCTGAAATGGCAACCCGGAAACATAAGGTAAAACAATATTTTTTGTGTTTCATTTGTGGCTGTGGTTTGGCTGTGTTGCTATAAAATGTCGCATGCATATATTGTCATGCATTTTGCAAATTTTTCATATATTTTATCTGAACTGTGTTAATGGATCAACCTACAGTTTAATCATAAAAAACAAGGTTGGTTTTTCCATAGGTGACAGAGCAACCGAATTTGAGAGGCTGCTGCCGTCGCCAAGCTGGTCCCTGGTGTGCCCCATTCCACGCGACGCTGAGAGGGTGTTTTCAGTTGTTGGACGGAACAAAACCAAGACCAGAACACAGCCTAGCATTGGATGGCACCTTCTGTCTCAAATGACATATAAAGAGGCCGACCTGGAGCCCTGTTCCAAATGGGGAGCCCCCCAGATGTCATCAAGGCTTCAAGAGGCCACAGGCCAGTATAACCGTGCCACAGTCATAGACAAGGACCAGCTTTCTGGATCTGCATCTGATACTGATGACTCATTTTTGTTATTTTTGTAATGCGTTCATCGTTTTATTGCTGAAAAAAGTTGTACTTTTAAGCACTTCAAGCACTTTATTTGTTGCACTTTTATTTGTTTCTAATGGACCATGTGGGGAGGCTGTGAATGAAGAATATTTTATTCCCCTAACTAATCTTGTCGTTTGGCTGAACATAAATCATTAGTGCTCTTAAGCATAAAATATTCACAACATAGGTTAGGTTCATTCAGAATTTGTTTTATTACATTTGTTGTGATACAAAATCTCAATCCGAACCTACCTAAGTAAACACTGGTCTAGTGATAAGGCTATATTGTGCACATAGGCAGTCATTTAGGCCAACAATAGTTTCTGGTTTAATGTTCACTCCAGACTAGGCCTCTACAAGTCTGAATGCCAAACATGAATCGAATAAGTTCAGGTATGCACACCTTTAGTATCCCAATCCAAAAATTTCTGGGGGTGGACCGTCATCTATGTCTTTGCTCACAGAATTAACCAATATTGTCCATCTCAGTAGCCGCCTATCAAATGGCTTTGGGCCTACCCACAAACTACCAAATGCAGGGTTACAACATGGGTTTCAAACATCCAATTAATTAAAATTCTCTCAAATCTGAGCCACCAACTTGTGTGGCTGCGTTGTCGGGGGTAAATTTTGGTTACCCCCGACAAAATCTCACTCCAAGGTTTTTTGAAAAGTTGGCAGCTCTGTATGTGTCTCATGCCTTCTCTGTAAAACAAAGTATAATATTGCAGTTTACACTATATAAAACTAATAAATATTAGGAAAGATTCCCATCATATAGTCTACATAGCAGTATTATTAATTATGAAAGTGCTGGTTGTTCATAATTTCCAATGGTTCCAGACTAACTTTTTAATTGGTTTTACTGGTGCAACTAACTTTAATTCAGCAAACAGGGATGCAAACACATGTATAGTCAAAAAAGAGAGGTAATTGAAGCCCTCGCCCCGCAGATATCCATATAATCAGGATGCTACTGAGGCACACATGCACACTGCCTCACACACGCACAGTTTCTAGGTCCCTCTCCGTCGTGCGCGCGCTACACAAATGCAAAAGCAAATATAATGAGCATACTGAGCCAATTTTCATACGGTTAACGTAACCGAGAATGTAAAAAGCTGCATTATCGCATCTAGCCAATCATTTAGAGCACTTTCCTGGAGCTAGAATCTAGCTTAGAAATGTAAGGAAGTTGAATGTACGTACCTTGACATGCTTCCGCAAGTTGGATGTGGAATTTTTGTAGGCAGTGATGAAATTCTGCTTCGGTAAACATAGCAAACACTTAAAACGAAACTATCACCGACTTGTTCGGAAAATGTGAAATAGGCTGGCGAGGTGGGACCACGGGTTTACAAAATTCCTGGGACACGGACCTGCTCCGGCTGCTTCCATTGTTTCGTCCATGGTTATAACGTCTCTCATCTAATCTGACAGTTGACTTTGGCAGAAAAACTGAAGGTGATTGCTGATTGGCTGTTCCCAATCAGTGGTGCCTGCACAATCCAATCACGTTTGAGAGAGGGAAACAACAAATTGAGGATTTAAATTTTTATTTTTTTGTTTGAAGTAACGGCTACTCACGGTTATGGATAGAAATGTAGCGGAGTAAAGAGTACAATATTTGCCTCTTAAATGTACTTGAGTAAAGTCATGAGTACTCCCCAAGAATGATACTCGAGTAAAGTACAGATCCCTCAAAATTGTACTTAAGTACTGTACTCAAGTAAATGTACTCCGTTACTGTCCGGCTATGATTGTTGGGAGTGTGGCAGTTTTGATGGCAGTGCTGTTGGAGGTAGTTTAGAGAGTGGGGAGGTAGGAGAGTTCCGGTCATTAGCTTACAGTGGTAGGGGCACAGGGTTAGGTTAGAACCAAGGTTGTACTCCGGCTGAGCAGTTAATGAGGGAGGGTCCTGAGACATCACACCGAACAGTATTGATGCTGTTGCTATGCACCATCTCAATGATATAGTAGAACAGTTGGGTGGGGAGTCCATTGTAGCCAAGTTGATGTCCTCTGTTGTAGTTAATATGAGTAGTGAAGACCAAAGCAAGTCATCACTGCACACATTACCTGCACAGACAGACACAGATCGCACTGAGACTGTTTTGTTTTATATTAAGACTTGCACTGACAATGTTACAGTGAACAAACAAATCACAGTTTTCAATAATCGGAAACCATGGATGATGGCTGAGGTGAGGACACTGCTGAAAGCCCGAGACTCAGCCTTCAAGGCTGGCGACCAGGACCAGTACAGGATGGCAAGAGCAAACCTGAGGAGAGGGATCAAAGCAGCCAAAGGGGACTACAAGAGGAAGGTGGAGAACCATCTGGCTGACAACAACCCGAGGAAAGTGTGGCAGGGTCTACAACACCTGACGAACTACAAGGGCACCCCATCGGATGCAGTAACTATTGACACTTTGCTTGTGGAAGAGCTGAACAACTTTTTCACCCCCTTTTTGAAGTTCAAAAACCCCACCTTGATCCTGCTCCTCCTCCTCCTCTGTCCTCCCAGCCCCTGAGCACCCACCAGCTTGAGCTGCAGGAACATCAGGTGAGAAGAGTCCTGAAGTCCGTAACCCCACACAAAGCAGCAGGACCAGACGGAGTACTGGGAAAATCACTGAAGGCCTGTGCGGACCAACTGTCAGGGGTCCTAACAAGGATATTCAACACCTCCCTGGAACAGGCTACGGTCCCACCCTGCCTCAAAGCAGCCATCATTGTCCCAGTTCCAAAGAAATCTACCATAGGCAGCCTAAATGACTATAGACCAGTGCACTAACATCTGTCGTCATGAAGTGCTTCGAGAAGCTCATCCTCCACCACCGTCCTGCATCCCTCAAAACTTTGACCAGCATCAGATTGCTTATGAAGCAAACAGGTCGACAGCTGATGCAATCGCCACTGTCCACCACACTGCAGCGAGTCACCTGGACATCTCTTTACTGCGTCCCCGCCGATCACTCAAATGTCATCGTCAAATGTGCGGATGACCCTACAGTGATGGGTATCATCTCCAACGGTCACGAGACAGCATACAGGGAGGAAGTCCAGAGGCTCACATCCTGGTCTTCAGCTCATAACCTTTTGCTGAACCCCAGCAAAACTGGAGCAGGACGAGAGGTGACCTTGCTCCACTCCATATTAATGGGGTCTGCGTGGAGAGGGTCTCCTCCTTCAAGTTTCTGAGGGATGCAGGCCAGTAAGGACCTAACCTGGCACACTAACACGGCTGCGGTGGTTGGAAAGGCTCAGCAGAGGCAGACCTTTTACCACTCTGCTGTTGAAAGTGTACTGGTATATGGCATGACGGTGTGGTACGCAAACTGCACAGCCAAAGACAGGAAAACCCTGCAGGGGGTTATTAAGACGGCAGGAAAAATCATTTGTTTGCATTTTTCTTTTTGCACTGCTTTATTTTGCACTGTGGGTAGTGAGCACCACCCCAATTCCGTTGTACAAGTTTGCACAATGACAATGAAGTCTGAATCTGAGATTGTAGTGCTGTGAGACAGAAAGCCTCACAAATTTCAGTATCTGTGAAATTGGAGGGAGAACCAAACTTCTTTCGAGTTGATAGTTCTGATAAATACCCAGTCCAGGATTGGATTGAAATGAGTAAAGCTTATCTGAGAAAACAGAAGTATCCTCTGCATGAGCATGCTGAATATATCATGGGGAAGTTGATGGGCAAAGCCAGAGATGTTGTCAAGGTTGCCCTGCGTAGTGATCACACCAGGGGCGGAGCTTCAGGGGGGGCTGGGTGGGCGACACGCCCCCGGTCGGAGCGGGGGCTGGCGGACCTGGTCCTGCTGCCTTGCTTGGAGAGTGGGCGGGCCTCTCCCGAAATTTTCAATGCCGTTGCTGTATGCATGCAATGTGAGGGTGTGAGGTTGTATAGGTTGCCCAGTCAGGATGAGTCATGGTTGCTAAAAACTTACAAGACTGCTGACGTAGCCTAAGTGAAGTCTTAGGTGTAAAATATTGAATAAAAACGTGTGCTGTATGTTTTTTTCACTCTCACATTTTACTTTACGACGTGCAAATTAACAAGTGGATTGCTGATATTGTCTCCAGTGTATTTTGGGTAAAATCGTCATCAAACTGTCCACCAACGTCATCATCAGTCACTTGTCAACAGAGTAGGCCACATGCTAGGTGTTATTTCGGAGTAAACATGAGTGGCACATATAAACATAAAAGCGGAGCGGCAAAGAAAAGGAAAAAAGAGAGCAAGATAAGGCGAAATTACAAAAACTGGACACATATTTTGTTCGTCCTCCTGGAGATGAACCTGACATTGTTTTTGGCAGGGATTCGGGCCCGCCAATACAGCCAGCACAGTCAGCACAGTCAGGGAGCCAGATTTACAGGTATCAATTCAATCACTCGGCCTACATTATACACAATGTGTGAGTTGTAAACTGTTGATGGTTGTAATTCTGCAGTAGTAACGGTAGCCCAGCCGCTATAGCTTAAATCCCCTTCCTTCTTTCTTGGCTGTATAGCGGTGACGTTAGGGACTAAGCAGTTGCTAAGCTGCCTCCAGGGTAGAGCCAGACCTGGTGCTTGACCAGCAGCCCCCCTCTTCACCCGCGCTGGATGAAAGCAGCAGGTCTCCTCACGCTGCGCAGTGACACGCAGACCCGTGGGATGATGAAAGCCCTCCTCTGGAGCGTTTTCCCGACTGATCGGGCCAATTTTGCTGAAACATCCAGGACGCAACATTAAAAGATTTATCCTTAAGATGGGCCCATGCAGACCCAAAGGTCCATTTCCCACTGATAAAGACAATCGGTGTTTTTCGCAAAGTTATTACACCTCTACTACTAAAGTTGGGATGAAACTTCCCCGCAGCTGGATGTGCTATTCCCCCAAATTAGACTGCTGTTACTGTGAGCCTTGCTGGCTTTTTGCCAACCGTAATGCCCCGTTTTACAACAATTCATGGGTAAACGGAATAAGAGACTGGAAACATCTTTCTGCCAAAGTTGAGAAGCATGAATCCACGCAAATACATCTTGCTGCATGCATAGTCTACTCTACGAGCAGTGGAAACTCAACAACACAATAGACAACGAAATGGAGAAGAATGTGCGTAATGCAGCCTTGTTTTGGAGACAGGTCGTGGAGCACATTGTAAATGTAACTCTTACTCTGGCTTCATGCAACCTGGCATTCAGGGGGCACAGGGAAATTATAGGTCAGGGAAATGCTGGCAACTTTTTGTCAATAATCGAGTTATTAGCTCGCTACGACCCTGTTTTGAAAGAGCTCATCAACCGACCAGAAGGGTCAGTGAAATACCTAAGTCACCAGATTCAAGATGAGACTTATATACATATTATTCTCAAACGTGTGAAAGCTGACATTATTTAATGAAATAAACGAAGCCCCGTTTTATTCCATTATCATGGACCCAACGCAAGATGTGTCAAAGATAGACCAGCTGAGCCAGGTGTACCGTTACGTAACTGTTGTTAAGAATGACATGGATATTGACAGATACAGATCACTAGATCAATGAAGTGTTTTTGGGCTTTGAAGCGACCGTGGGCTCATCAGCGTCAGAGCTTGAAAAACAAATATTGGGCTCTATAGAGAAAAACGGAATGGATCTGTCAAAATGCCGCGGACAGAGCTATGATGGGGCCGCGAATATGAGTGGTGCGTATTCAGGCGTACAGGCAAGAATAACAGAGAAGGAGCCCCTTGCCTGTTATGTTCATTGCGCTGCTCATAATCTAAACCTAGCTCTCAACGACTCTGTTAAAAACGTCCCTGGAGTGAAGCAGAGATACTGTACAACTTTTTTGGTCACAGTATCAAACGATGGGCGCTCCTCAGTGAGTTAATGACGCCAGAGAGCAGAACTCTCACATTAAAACGCCTCTGTCCCACGCGCTGGTCTTCTCTGCATGATGCGCTTTTTGCGTTAAGGCACAGATATGGAGACATTATTAAACCCTCGTCAAAATATCCCTGACCAGTGACAAAAAAGATGAGCGTGATGAAGCAACTGCGCTAAAAAATGCCATAGGCAAATTTTCTTTTATATTTTTGGTCAACGTGCAAACCAAGATCCTTGAATGCACAAACGCTGCCTCACAGTTGCTGCAAGCAAAGGACGCGGATATTCTGAAAGCATCTACTCTTCTGCAAAACGCCATCAGTGTTTTGGTGGAGTACAGGGAGCAATTTGATGAGGCAAAGTCTGCCACTCTTGCTCTAGCAACACAATGGGGAAGTCAAACAGAGTTTGAAGTAAGCAGGGCCAGAAAAGTGAAGCGTCATTTTGATGAACTTTGTGAAGAACAGTCGCCTCACTGACGCAGAGAGCAAACTTTCGGGTGAACAATTTTCAATGCGGTGTCTTGACATCAATCATCCAGCAACTGTCCCGGAGATTCACCAGCTTAAATGCCACCGTGGATATGTTTCAGTCAGTTCACCCCAACACACTGCTGCGCGCAGGAGATCAAGAGTTACACCAGGCTGCCCGGCGGCTTAGTGACCACTACAGTCGGGACATCGGGCCCAGCTTCCCTGACCAGCTGCTTTGTTTCAGAGCATCTTTCAGGGACCTGATACTAAAGCAAAAGTCTGTTCCGGATCTGGCAAAAATGCTACTTGTTAACCACCCAGCAGTAACTTCTACATTCAGTGAGGTTTGCACAGCCCTCCTTTTATTTTTTGACTCTTCTCCCGTCACGGTTGCAACCTCTGAGCGTTCATTCTCGAAGTTAAAACTAATTAAAAACCACTTGAGGAGCACAGTAGGACAGGAGAGACTGAGTGGACTTGCCATGTTGTCCATTGAGAATGAGAGAGCAAAGAAAATGGACATACAGAGTATCGTGGACGAGTTCGCGGAGCGCAAGGCTCGTCGCATGCCCTTCAAATAGTGGTGAGCAGGCCTATATAAGCCTACAGTAAATTGTGTTTGTACGTGAACATGTGGGTCTCTGTGCCAGTTTTACTCAATTTCTATTGATATATAGACTACTGTGTGATAGTTGATATAGCCTACTTAAAGTGGCAAAAATGATGTGGGTCGCTTCCCGGTGTGCTGAACTTTTTTTTTCTAATCCGTGGTGCTGAACTGCTTTTGTGTTGTTTTAAGGGGCATGTAGCCTAATGTTTTTGTTGTTCTCTTGGTTTGTTACTTCATGTCCGTTTGATGGACTTAAAAATGACGTAGTTTGTTCTCAGTGGTACTGCAGCGTGTAATCCTCGCTGTTGCGGGCATGTGTATGTTGTAAAATGATGTTGGTTTATTATTTGGGTTTAAAGGGCCCGGTCATGTGCCACGCCCCCGCCCGGCTCTGATTCGTTCCGCTACTGGATCACACGCTTCATGCAAAAACAAAATCCTGGTCTCGTTTATGATATTCTCCTCCACTACTTCAGTGAGGCTTCATCCTGTTTCCCACTGGCAGGCTTTTATGGCACCTTGCCCAGACATGGTGAAAGCCAAGTTGGTTTCCTGGTTGAGGGTTAACAGAGTGGCTATTGTGGCTGGCAGTGTTAATTTCGTTAACGAAAAATATGACGAAAAATGTTAGTCAACTACCTTTTTTCCATGACCAAGACGAGACGTTGACGAGCTAAAAATAGATCTTTGAGAATAAAAACTATGACGAAATGTACGTTTTTGTTTTCGTTGACGAGACGAGACTGGACAAAAATGTTAGTGGTGTGCTATTTGGACATTCAAAATGCACGATATTTTCCAATCATTACCCTCCCGTAAGGTTCTTATGCAACTGTTCACTCTTCCAGTAAATAGGACGGACCATAGCTACGACTTGGCAACGGGTGGTATAGTCCACTACTCAGCTATGAGCTTACGTTATGCATTGTAAATATTTATAATTCCAAATTCCTTTATACCACAGATACTATAGGGTCTATAGCATATAACCGCGTTGTCTGATTACAGTTTAAATCATTTTTCACAATTTACCGGCTCTGGTTTTGAAGAAAATCACAGCGCAATTTGTTTCAATGGGAATCGCCACGGTCTATACTTTCAACATAAGGTGTACTTTACATTACACTTTGAAATTCGTCCCAGCCTTTATACCCCAGATACTATAGGGTCTATAGCATATAACCGCATTTTCTGATTAGTTTAATGCATTTTTCACAATTTACCAGCTATCGCTTTGAAGGCTGAACAGACAAGAGTAACGTCAATAAACGTCAGTAAGTGTGACGTCACGTTTCCATTGCAACTGATTTTCGGTTCTAAACAAACCAAATTTACAAGGGGAAATCCTATGCCACACAAACTTTTTATAGAAAAGGAAAGATTTTTTTGAGAATTGATTTATGAGTTTGCTTTTCCAATGATGCAAGTAATATTGAGAATAGATTGTCTTCATATAAAAAAAAACTAAACAAACGTTGATGAACTTTTCCTTTTAATACCCCAGGGGAATACATGAACGCCTCGACATGTTTCGATTGGTAGTGATTTTCACCTCTTGAAATTGATTTATTATAATTTTGAAAGGTTACCACATGGAAGCAATGGAGAACGCCATCTCTCGTTCAGTTGTTTAGAACTGAAAATCCGGTTGCCAGGACAACGTGACGTTTTCACTTTAGTACTCTATTTGAGTGGAACAAGTTAGCAGGTGTCCATATATATGGGGTTAACCTAATTGAAATAGTTTAAAAAGAGAACATTTTGACTAAAAGTAATGACTAAAAGTTGACTAAAACTAGACTAAAACTACAAAGGAAAACAATGACTAAAATGTGACTAAATCTAATTAGCATTTTCGTCTAAGACTAAATCTAAAATAGCTGACAAAATTAACACTGCTGACAAAGGACTCCGCAGGTAGGGTAGACAGATGGACAACTCTGGTGAGGAAGTGGCACGTATGTTTTTTAAGCATTGCCCCGACCCTGAACTTTCCTGTATTTTTAAGTGCAAGCCTTTCCAAAAGTGGAGTCCACGACAGATACAGATGAGGATTGATGATCATCAGAGGGAACTGAGGTTCAGTGTGAGGTTCAGTGTGTGTTCAGTGAGTTCAGGTTCACAACTCAGGTTGTGCCAGTGGAGCTATGAAGCTAAAGGGTCACAACACAGCACTTATCGATCTGCAGTCCAATTCAGCTACTTATGGCACGACTTTACTTGAGCAGTGCCACATTCAGTACCCCCCTCTCACTTCTGCTCCAGATCATAGTCCAGTGTATCACACACAGTGCCCCTCCCCTGTCACTGTTATGGGCCAGAGCCATGCCTCATATCAGACTCCATGCTCTCCCTTGTGTCTCCGTGTGCCTGTTGTAGCTCAGAATACTCAGAGTGACAAGAGGACTCTCACTCCAATGGAGGCAATGATGTAACAGATGATGGGTAAAGTTCAGCAGCGCAGAGGTGCTCCACGTGGTGGAAGATTTCAGGGAAACCGTAAGAGAGCCTGTGAAGTCAGTAATGACAGCAATCACACCACCATCACACACTGTATGTCAGAGAGGCTGTGCTTTGTGTGCTTGTCTCCCGGTCACACAAAGATGGAATTCCCACCTGTTCTTCCACTGAGCAAAAGCCTAAGGGAAACTATTTGATCCACATTTAGAGGGAGAAGGTGTGGGTCATAATGTGAGCTCCCAAAATGAAGAACCATCTGATGCTGAAACTGTTTATATAACGCACAAGCGCTTGTGTGATTGCTCTGAAGTTGATGTGTTTCAAAATACAAATACAATCTGTGCCAGTCTTCGTTCTATCTAGTCTGTGGCTTGTACCATCAGCGAGAGAGCAGAAATGAAGCATAGAGAAGCTGGAGTAGTGACACAACATGACCAGTTTATTTCAAATGTCGTTCTTGTTGGCTGTGGTGGTCATCACGTCAAGCCAAAGTCAGCTTTCAATTTAGAGATGGAGGTGTACAATCAAGCAATACAAGCAATCCGGAGCAATACAAGCAATCCTGGACCGTTGGAGAGGCAAAAGTAGGCACAGTGAGAAGCAACTGGGCTTTATGCCTCGAGCCTGGTCTGTAGTATTTGTTGTGGGGAAAGCTGACTGAGGCAACTGCCGTGTCTCCTGGCAGCGCTGTAATGACAGAGCTCACTTCCTGCTGATCAGCTCCAAGAGGAATTCTGGTGGAGAGGATGGAGACACTCTTATGGGGAGACAGATGGGTTCCGTTAAAGGTGATTAACACATCAGACAGGCCTGTCTTGGTGAGCTCCAATGCTAAGTTAGCTGACGTCTTCCCCTGTATTGTGCTTGAGGAGATGAGTGGGAACAGTTATGCAGAAGTCCCACTGGGGGCAAGTTCTCTCATAACCAGACCCCCTGAAGATAGTGCCAGTTTTACTGATGAGAATCCCAAGTCAGTTGAAAGTGGGCTTGACAGAGACTCCTGTGATGTGAGTAAGCAGTGTAAAGGCAAGCTTACTGAACTGATTATGAGCTACAGTACGAGTGGTCGCTTTTCACTCCCAGGACTATTGCCTCTGCAATAGTCCTGGGAGTTTCATGCGCATGATGACTAGCATTTTTGGAGATCAGAACTATCTCAGTTTGCTAGTTTACTTGGATGATTTGCTAGTTTTTGCACCTGAAGAGGAGACTGCTCTGGAACGCATGTGCGAGCGTGTTCATGATGAATTGCAGGCCGACACTATCGCTCGAATTTAAATATTTGAACTTTGTCGCGACATTCGCGTGATGAGCCAATCAGCGTTCACTCTGAGTGACGGAGCGTTCACTCCCTGATCCAGATCAAACTGTATAATGGAGGAGAAGCTTATACTGTCGGTGTCCGCATTCCCTGAGCTTTTCGACGTGATGAAGATATCAATTGTACTTTACTATGAACCAAGCTAGTTAGTTAGCAGTTAGCATTCAACAGTTCAGTTTGGATTTCACTACGTTGGTTTGTTTCTTGTCAGGGGAGGCATGCCGCAAAAAATGGAAGGACCTGAGGGACACCTACCTCAGAGAGAGGTAGGTGTATGAGGCAGGAAAGAGGAGTGAGTCAGCAGCATGGTCATTTAAAAAGTGGTAGTACTCTGCAATCCTGTCTTTCCTCGACCCATTTGTTACTCCGAGGGAGACCAGTAGCAACATGGGGATGGGGGTCAAGGAAAACGGAAGTGCAGAGTAACCAGTCGAGGACCAGGGTTCAGAGGCAGCTGGCAGGGACAGTGAAGACATAGGAGGTTGGTCGATAGTAAACACACACACGCGCATATACAGTACACAGTATGACAAACTGTTCAAGCTGGGAGGAGCTGGAGGCTTCTGCTGCCTCTGAACCACCACCACCAACTGCTGCTGACACCACTCCTCTTATTTCCCCAGTTATGTCATTTAACATGAGAGAAATTAAATTTATTTCATGCTACACTTCGTTTATGTGTTCATGAGGGTCCCTACGCATGAATTAGAATATGGGTATGACTATTCATAGCCTTTCATGGTAAATGTTTTTTTGTCTGTTACCTGACCCAAAAATGTTGTTTCTGTTAAAAACTGAGGACACAGAAATGGAGAGTGGGGGGAGGGAGAGAGAAAATGAAATCGAGAGGTGCCTCCTGGAGGTGTTGAGGAAGCCGCCCCCACCTGCTCCAGCGCCTCGACCTCCTCCACCTCCTCCAGTGCCCCTCTCTTTTAAAGGGAAACTTCCATCCCTGCAATGATTGCCACCCCATGCCAAAGAAGAAGTACAATTTCATATGTTTAGATTAATAGATGAGGCAAATACATCAATTTGGACAATTAGATGAAAAGGTGCACTGGGCTGACAATCGTTGCAGGGAAAAACTGCCCAGAGAATTTGGCCCGCCAATGAGGTGTGTGTGTGTGTGTGTGTGTGTGTGTGTGTGTGTGTGTGTGTGTGTGTGTGTGTGTGTGTGTGTGTGTGTGTGTGTGTGTGTGTGTGTGTGTGTGTGTGTGTGTGTGTGTGTGTGTGTGAATACACACTGTAACGCATGTGTTGTACACTTCTTGGCTATTTGGATAACCATTCTGCTCTTGGTGCTATGGTGCATAACACAGTGAGTTCTCTGACGTCTCTGGTATTTCCAAAACTAGACCCGTAGGGGGTTATCTCAGCCATGGTTGAGAAGGAATTGGGTGGAAAGAAACTTTGGCTTTGACTCCCTGAAGTACATGAACCGCACCATGGAGGAGAAAGGGATTGTTGACTGCGATTGCCTTCCACCGTTGCCCTGCTGCCCATGCCTCGCAGCAGCGGGCAGCGGAGCTCCGGCAGGTGACAATCACGGTCAACAATCGCGAGCAACAAACCCTTACTCCTCCATGTCGTGGTTCATTTGTAGGGTGGCAGACCGAAGCGCTGCACCAAAAGCAGAGTTGGCCAGAATCCCACCATCGCTGGTTCTTCCGTAGCCCCCGATATCAATCAACCGGAAACAATGTTCTGCATCTACAACTGCCAAGAGAACAAGAGAGAAAAATCCCTTGTTGTTGTAGAACTGGGATCCTGAGTGAGCAAGGGCTTTGATGTCTACATGCTTGTTATCCAATGCTCCACAACAAAGAGGAAAATTCAACCGCTCCTCAAACCTCCCTGCAATGGATCTCCCCTCATCTGTGGTGGGCACAGCCATGAACTCCTCCATTAGACAATCCCAGAAAGCAGTGGCAACATCGGGGACAATGCTGGAGACAGTGGAGACCCCAAAACGGAAGCTATCTGCAGAATACATTTAAATTTTTAATCGAAATGAAGTGAAATATTGTGAAGATACTATAGGTGTAAAAATCCTAGTTTATATATAAAAATAGAAAAAATTTACAAAGGCAGTTATATTTGATCAACATAATTGATCTATTTATTGTATTGGACCACTCAATGGAGCTGTCTGGCATGGAAGCGCCTGCTGTGTGAAGCTGTATTAGCAGAATGTTTATGTTCCTAGCACCGATCCTAGCTAGCAGCAGGTCATCAAACTGGGCCGGAGTCAACCTCAAATAGCGCTGGAAGCGGTCGTCATCCAGACGAAGCTCCTGGAGAAGACGATAAAATTCACTGAGCTCTGTACGGCTCCGAATGACATCATGAACCCATAAACGACGTACATTCCAACGTCTCTCCCTCTTCCACAACAGGTAAAGACATGCAATGGTGGTTATCTCTGCCATGGTTGAGAATGAATTGGCAGGAAGCACCGTAATAGCGGTCAAAAGATGTTGCGTGACAGAATTCGTCTGATAAAACTTGTTGTTTGATGTGAACGCAGAGTAACTTAATCGCTGACACATTTTTTATCAGCTAGATTTCTGATGGTGTAACTGATACGGACATAAATATATCAAATTATGATTTATTATTTGATCATAATACAATATACTTTTTACATTTGTACACTCATTTGATCCTCATTAAAACAACTTTTAAGTGCCTGGGATAAACAGTCCCCTCCAAAAGTATTGGAGCATCAAGACCAATTTCTTTTTTGCTGTTCCCTAAAGACATCTGGGTTTAAGATCAAAAGATGAGTACGAGACAAGTTCAGAATTTCAGATTTTATCTGCTGGGTTTTACATTTAGATGTATTAAACATCTTTAGGATATATCACCGTTTGTATTAGACCACAGCATTTTTAGGTGAGCAAAAGTAAAGGAAAAGAAATCTTAAAAATAAATAACATTAATATTTGGTGGCATAACCCTTGCTTGCAATAACTGCCTCAAGCCTGCGACCCATCGACATCACCAAACAGTTGTATACTTCTTGTTTGCTGTGTGCTTTGGCTCATTGTCCTGTTGCATGATAAACCTCCCGATGAGGTTGGATGCATTTCTACGTACATTTCTGTATACTTCAGAATTCATTCTGCTGCTACCATCATCAGTTACATCAATAGATATAAATGAGACTGTTCCAGAAGCAGGCATGCATGCCCAAGCCATGACATGAGCAGTTCCTTTGTTTCTCCACACTTCGGTCGTCCCACCATTTTGGTAGAGATTAATCTTGGTCTCGTCAGTCCATAAGATTGTGTTCCAGAAGTTTTTCGGCTCATCTCTGTACTTTGCAAATTCCAATCTGGCCTTCCGATTCTTACTGGTGGTTTGCATCTTGTGATATGGTCTCTATATTTATTATCTCAGTCTTCTTCTAATAGTGAATTGTGATGCATTCACCCCTGTAGTCTGGCGGTCGTTTGCGTTGTCACTTACTGATGTTTTTGGTGATTTCTTCACAGCCCTCATAATTAGAATAATAAAGAAAAAAAAGTACTCAACTACTGTTTTCCTTGGTCGACCTGTTCAATGTCTGTTGCTCAGTACACCAGTAGTTTCTCTCTTTTTCAGGACAAATTGTTGTGGTTGCCTAATGCTTGTCCAATGGCTCTGATTAATTTTCCTTATTTTCTCAGCTTCAAATTGCTTCCTTTTCTCCAATAGACAGCTCTCTGGTTTTCTTGTTGGTTTACCCTCTTTAAATGGACTCTTTACAGGTTTAAACGAAGGCTAAAAACCTAGACTTCAGCGCTATGCAAAGCTAATGCATGTTTGAGGAATCAACCTGTCAGTCACATGTTCCTTTACTTTTGCTCACCTAAAAATGCTGTGGTCTAATACAAACGGAAAATTAAGCTGAAATTCTGAACTCTACTCATACTCATCTTTTGATCTTAAACCCAAATGTCTTTAGTGAACAGCAAAATCAAAGGAATTGGCTACTAGAGTGAAGTTTCGAACTTTGTGTCCGATCTCGTCGCCTCTACAGTGTTCAAGCCTGGGAACTAACAGAGTTCGAACTCAGCAAAGTTTTGGTCATATGTCATGGTTTTCTGAGGAAGTTGGTACGAGGTGGTTTTGAATGGAAGAAAGCTCCTATTCTGAGTGACAGAAGAAAGCATTT
>OLKM01005418.1:10000-17232 GCA_900291075.1 Melanogrammus aeglefinus | reverse complement strand
TTATTGTTTTTTGATTTCTCTGTTATGTCTATAAACATACTATATCATTGTTATTTAATATTTATACTTTTATTATCAGTTTTCACCTTCCGAGAACACTCTGTCATAATGTTGATGAGATAGAGATCAAGATTCAGTGCTATATTTGGAACAGCATGCCGGCGAGGGGCTCTCAATGTCACCAACGCAAATGAAGTTTTTGCTCAGGCTACAAAATTCTCTCTCCCCATGCACGTAATTTACAAGATTACACAGGAGAATTACATACCTGCCGAGCAGATGCAGGGGGGGATAGCATAGCTTAGCATTTAAAGATTAGAAACCTGCCAGTCCTTGTGACCAGTCTTCTCGTCGCTGCCTTCCCACTGTAGCCGCCTGTGTGGTGAATCTTGCTCGACGGCCCGAAGGATTATATAGACTGCTTGCGATGAACCCTCCGCTGCCAATGTTCATCACCTTACTGCAACCTACATCCGTCACGCCGGGTGTACATAGGCACGGAGTGGAGCGCAGGTACGCACTAAAAGGAAAAACACACGCAGAACAAGGAGTGCAGTAGGCCTATAGCGACGCATCTGTATACTGTACAACTGGTGTTGACAGCACGTTGTGGGCGTGCTGTCAACAAACCACGTTGTTGTTTGTTTTGTTTTGTCTTGCCGTTGTTGTTGGAAATCAGTTTTCACAGTATTGCCTTAATATCCTACTAGTTTATAGCGCAACACACACACAGTATGGAAAAGAGCTTTGGGTGTCTAAAAGCGCTATATAACATGATATGCATAACATGTTAATATATAATATTAATATATTATTTAATATGAATCATATAATATTAATATTTATATACTAATTATTCTGATAATATTTAAACTGCTCTGTAACTGATTCTTTAAATAAAACCTCTTTCTCTCTGCTGCCATTCTGTCTCCTGCAATTTCTCTCAATCTCTCTCTCTTCCTTCTCACTCTCCATCTCACCGCTCCATGCTCATCACTATCTGTTCATTTGACTCCATGTCTCCTCTCTTGTCTCTCTCAAGGCCACCCTCTCTCTGCAATTGTCTCTCTTTCCTCCCCCTCAAGGATAAGAGCTTGCTCTTAAAGCGCTTTATGTACATGTATATCAATACATGTTATCTATCTACAGTCTCAATCTCTACTGTGCTATATTATATTAAATCATGTCACACTGATTCAGATAATATTTCTACTGCTCTGTACTGATGCTTTACATATATCCTCTTCTCGATGTGACTGCATGTGTCTATTTCTCCTCTTATCTCATCCTCTCTCTCCTCTCTCACTCTCTCCGCTCTCTCTCATCTTCATCTCTATCTCTCTCATCTCTCTCTCTCTGTCTGTCTCTCTCTCCACTCGTCTCTCTCTCTCTGACATGACTCACTGATTTTCTATAACTCCATACGCACTCTGTTTTGCATCCCCTCTCCATATCTCTATCTACGTTCAACTCTACTGTGCATATTCAATCTGTCATACATCTGTACTCTTCCTCGTCTTCTCGTCTCATCTTGCCTTTCTCTATACTCCATCACGATGTGATCTCTGTGTCGTCTCCTCTCTCCATTACTCTATTTCCTCTTCTCTCTTATCTCTCCTTCTCTCCTCTCTCTCTTCTCGCTCCCTCCCTCCCTCTCTTCTCCCTCCCTCCGCCTCTCGCTCTCTCTCTTCTCCCACTTTCCTATTCACCCTCTGTCCTCTGCCTCCCTCTCTCTCATTGCCCCCCCTCCCCTCTCCCCCCCCCCCCCCCCACCAGGTAAAGAGTGTGAACCTGACGGAAGGAGAGCATCTCCTCCATCCAGGGGGAGATGAGAAAAAGCGGGGGCCGCTGGCTGGTGGCCATCAGAGCCTGCTGGTGGAGGGTCAGGTATCCCAGCCCCACCAATGGCTTGTCCGTCTTCTTCCGCTCCACGGGGGAGGGGACCCGGGGGTCCTTCAGCTCCACTACCAGAGTAGGTACACGAAACCCATGACCACGCTTTTATTTTGAAATGATTGATGCTAAAACTGAAAAGATACTTGAGTCCAGAACCGTTGGGTTGTTTGCTATTTGATCACATCACTGGTTGTGGTTTGTGCCGAGTCCCTAGAGTTGCAGTATCTTTCTGTGAAAATCGAGATTGCGTGTTGTGACCTGGGATTTGAATGGGCTGCCAGGACCATTTATGTAACAACAACATCGGATTTTGTTGGTTTCTGGAACGCTGGCATCTATATAAGCACCACCAGGGCGGCATCCCGCCGGCCTTTGATTGGTTCTGTGTAAAAGCAAAAGACAGCAAAAATGCCGGTTCTCTGTTATGGCAATATAGAGGGATTCTGTGTAACACGGGCCATATGTCTCTCTCTCTCACACACACACGCACACGACACAACACACAACACACACACACACACACACTAACACACACACAACATTACTCAACACACATCACTGCACTCACGTGCGTGACACCACACACACACTCACACACAACGACCATATGTTTCTTATCATATGTTTAACGTGTGTCTTCATATATACATTTAAACAGCTGTAAAATTATGCTAATTATCTGTTAGATTGGTAATTGCTTCACTGAATCCGGGACTCATCAGCCACGACTGATATTGGTTTGTAGTGTGGTCGTTAGTGTGTGGCTTTGTGCTGCTGTGTGAAGGAACACGTGAAGCAGTAGTGGCTGTACGGAGCAGTGCAGATGTGACAGGATAGAAAAAAGACAAGGCGGAAACATCGTTGAACCCACTGGCAACTGTTCCCCCTGTCCAGTTCAGTCCATCACGGTTCTGGATCATCTCTTACCAGGTGAGCGCACAAGACAGAACAGTGGTTCACAATAAATGCCCTGGATTATATTTCCAAATAGGAAGTGCCAATGTGTGTCTCTGCGGGGAGATTTGGTTTGTGCTGTTTACGTCATTCCAATACGATGCTTATCTCACAAAGACATTACCCAACCTAACTGAATTTGGGACTCATTCGTGTGACTAGTTTAGTTCCTGCAGTGAACGTCAGTAGAAGCATATTCTTGGATGGGTGGCCGAGAGGGAATTTAACCACATTTTACGCCGGCATGTAATACCGCACCTTCACCCTTGAGCCGCCTAATCAGGACACTTAATTTGAGACGCACGCACTTATTTCACGAACATCTGCATCAAATACAAGAATCATTCATTAGAGACGATGTCCCAACGAGATGATTGCAAAATTATTGCACCAACCCCCTGAGACCATTTAGCCATTAAACAGCAGGGCACTTTTAGCAGCGTGTTGATGCGGCTGGGAAGGAGAGCTATGAATGGTTGATGCTATGCTCTGAAAAACCTCTACGCTGTTTCCCTGATGGGCTGAGACCAAAACTCAGCATGCAAGACAGAGATAGGATCAAGACACATGTTTTCTGACCCCGAGAAGAGAGAGAGAGAGAGAGAGAGAGAGAGAGAGAGAGAGAGAGAGAGAGAGAGAGAGAGAGAGAGAGAGAGAGAGAGAGAGAGCGAGAGACGAGAGAGAGAGAGAGAGAAGAGCGAGAGAGAGAAGAGAGAGAGAGAGAGAGAGAGAGAGAGAGAGGTTGAACTCAGACCGCAGACATTGAAAGTGGTAAACCTCATAGTGGTTTTGTATACTAGCGACGGAGACCAATCTGTACGGTTTGTATTTGTAAATTAATTCTTAATTCAATTATAATTACAATTTGATTTATCAAAAACATTTTTTAACCCCAAAAAGACGTTTGCCTGGATGCAAATCATTTTTCACACGTTGGAACACAAACACTGCTCAATTGCCACACGAGTTTTGGCACCATAATTTACATAATTTCCAATGAGAAAGCCTATGGCCTTTGGTACCTCCCGTTCCACGGCTAAACACTGGATTCGCTGAGTCACTATCACCAACCAGGAGGCGTGGCTTTAATTGGTATGGCCATATGCCATAACTAGCCTTCCAGATCTCCTTTATTTTCGCTTCTAGCTGCTAATATATTTACTGTATTATTTCATTTTTTTTCATATGGTTCTTTCATCATAGTCTTCAGGCTGAGCTGCGCGCTCTCCCTAAAGAAGCCTCACTTTGGGGAGGTGTCCGTGTTGGACCTGCCCTGCTGCCTGGGGGGTCGCTCGCTTCAGCTGCCATAATGGTTTACCACCTGCAGGGGGCGCAACACTGGTCTGCGTCAACGCGGTCGCTGCCCCAATGGAGCGGCAGAGAGCCCAGCTGCAGAGGTAACTTACACCATGTTTGCATGGTGTTTAGTTAAAGCCATTTTAAAACCGAGCCGTTATCGACATCACAAGTGGGAGAATCCGCCCAGATGTATGATAGACAGATCAACCTACCGTCCTACCAGTGGTCTATGCCAAAGTCCTACCCTAGTAGTTATGCCAACTTGATCCATTCTTCTGCATATGTTCAGTTAAGAAATAGTTGATGTGCAGGCTGGCAGCTAGCCGTAGTCCATCCCATTGCTAGAGAAACCCCTTTGTTTTCTGTTATGAACTATGTTTCCTATACAAATCCTATCCTATTCCTATCAAAATGCTGGTAGAAGATGTTGATACTTATAATGATCCGGTTAAATATATTTTTATGTTTAATTTCATTAATTATTTTCAAATATTTGTTTGTGTACAATTTCCAGTTGGCACCTGGAGGATTTACCCCTCCCATTGGGCTTTAATCAAAAAGTTCTGAACATCTCCACCAATATAACGTACAAATTAAAAAGTTCATTTTTTATTCAAAAAGTTGAGCTAACGGTAAATATAATAATTTATTGAGGCTATGTTAATAATTTTCCGCCAAAGGTGTTCTCACTAAAAAGCATAACTCGGAATGATAAGCATACATTTATTTCATAATGTATAATAATAAAATAATATGTTCAGGATGGGATTTATAAATGTATTATTTATTTTATTTATTTATTTTAATTCCTCATTGTATCCAGAAAGTCTAAAGGACTGCAAACATCTCCTGGTCTTTAGATGATGTGCAGCGAAAAGCTTTCCTTGGGCTACGATAGCAGTGTATTCCATAACAGAAGCTTTGTTTCTGCCCGACATATAAGGCCGATCCTCGGCAGTTGATTTTGAATAACATTTAGTAAGCAACTGCAGAGTCTACTTAATTGGGTCTTGGATTGAAGGCAATCGTAGCATAAAACACAACAACTTTAAAAAACAAACAAATTGTATCATCCATTTGTGTGCACATTATTCCTGGTTGACTGTTATCCACATAATACCATCAATAAATCTTTCTTGTGTTTTCTTTCTTGAAGTATTTTTTATACACGTTTGCGTGCGATAATGAAACCGATACGACTGCTTCCTACGTGACCGTTTGAAGCTGAAGTGAGACGGGTTCTGTGTGTTTTCCGAAGCCCTATGTGGAGGGTCCGTGAAGAACGCCACGGTGGGAGAGGGTCTCTCCCCGTCCCCCCACCCGGACCAAACGCCACCCAGGACCGCTCCTGCTCCTGGTCCCTGGAGGCCCCCAGGGGCCAGAGGCTGCACCTGCATCTGGAGAGACTGGCCCTGGGGCCCACTGACAGTGTGTCTGTCTGTGTGTATTGTGTCAGTTGGTTGTGCTGAATAACTAGGAAGCTAATTAACTAAGTGACTAATTAATTAACTGACAAAGAGAATGATTAAGTTGCTCACTCACTCCCTCACTAACTAGTTTACTCAGTTGACTGATTGAGTTCAACTAACAAACTCCTAAACGCCTTACCCTAACAAACGACATATAACTTAGCTAACTGGGAGCTTGTGTAACGGCTTGCTGAGCAACAGGGAAAATAGGACTCAATGGCACGACTCGGGAGGCAAGAGTCTGGATAGAAAGAATGGTCCTTGCTAGAAGATAGGTCAGTGCACAGGAAATCAGTTGACGATCAAGGCAAACACCCGGAAGGCAGAAGATCAAGGCATAGCGGGTCAGACTCGGTACACAGGTAAATCAGCTGGAGATCGAGCAAACAATCCGGCAGGGTGAAGGCCAAAGGCATGGTCGGAAGTAAACAGGCAGGGAATCAGAAAACCGGGAACCAAATAATAACTCACCGGGAAAATGCTGGGACGCTTGAAACAAAGAACAAAGACGAACTGGCACAGAGGAAGGGAAACACGCTGCCTAAATACACCGGGGAGGGGAATTTTAATGAGAGACAGGTGTAAAAAACCCCAGGCGAGTGAGGACTGTCACGATGTGAGAACACTGAAGGAAAGGGTGGGAAGGGAAGTAATCGATAAAGAGGACGAGATCTGACAGCCTTCTTACTGACTAATGAACTGACTAACTAAAGCCATCTTGTTAAATGACTAGCAAACAATTCACAAGCTAGCTTGCAAACTGACTAACCATCAATTCACAAGCTAGCTTGCAAACTGACTGACTAACCAACCATCTGACCGACTAGCAACAGCATCAACAACCCACCCATTCACTCCTTAATCGACCATTCCATCACTCTCTCCCCCCCAGGCTGGTGCTTTGGAGCGGTCTGGACGCCGGGTCGGTGGTGCTATTTGATTCGGGCCGGGGCAATCCAATCCCGTTTGAAGGGGTGATCAGTGAAGGTCCAGCTGTCAGGGTGCAGTTCATCACGGACCAGCCCAACCACAGCACCGGCTTCAACGTCCGCTATGAAGGTACCGACCCTAGCGGCTAGCAAGTGTCGAAAACGTCACATTTTATCTCAGAATTATTCTTCATCGTCCTTGTACCGGAAATTTGTTTTCAAGATTGGTACATGCAACACGTCTAACACGTTGTAATTTACGACCATTTTATGACTGCCCCCTTTTCATGTCAGACCATTTTACCACATTCAATCCCAGCCGTCCCTGAAAGGCTTGTGCCCTCTTTGGTATTGCTGTTTAAAAGGATTACTTGCCGGGGCTGGGGGGGGGGGGGGGGGTTGGTTGTTGTTACTGTCCATGAGGGTTTGGAGCAGCGCTTCAACAATGCCCAAAGTTTTCAGTCCATCCACAAAGAGTTTTCGAATGTGTATTCTCCGACCACACTGCATGCCTGCTTATGTCTTGATCACGGCTATATCTAACGTCGCCGTATTCAGAAATATATGGATGATTCGGAGAGGTGCGCTGGACAGCATTTTCCAAAAGCCCAGCTCTGGTGTTGGAAAACCCTGTTCTGTATGGACAGAAGATGGCAAAAAAATGTATTTACTGACATACAAATAA
>OLKM01005418.1:0-5000 GCA_900291075.1 Melanogrammus aeglefinus | reverse complement strand
TGGATCTAAGACCCACCCACCATCAGAACTAGTTCATTCACACGCCTTGTTCCGATTGGTCCGTTTTGTTTCCCGCCCAACCCAACCCAGAGGTGTCCCGTAATGACTCGTGCCCGGACCTGCCTGAGATCCAGAACGGCTGGAAGACCACGTCTCACGTGGCGCTGATCCGGGGAGCCCGCATCACCTACCAGTGTGACCCGGGCTACGACCTGGTGGGCCAGGACACCCTCTGCTGCCAGCTGGACCTCTCCTGGAGCACCCTGCCCCCCTTCTGCGAAAAGAGTTGAGTGGGATTGGGGGTACAGCCACAGGGACGTGAAGGGAGACACACAGTCGATGCACACAGTAGATGGGAGGACACGGGGTAGAAACATAGATAGACACACTACAGAGGCGAGGACACATGAATAGATACACACAGTAGCTAGGTTGCAAAAATAGATTCATAGATAGACATACACAGTAGACGTGGATGAGGATACATAGACACACATAAGTACACTGATGGATGCATATATAGATACATAGACATAAAGATATAGATACACACAGTAGATGCATCGATGCAGACAAAGACACACACACACACTCACACTGCCTTATAGGTTTCGTGTCTCCCCCATCCACACTCATCCCTCCCTTCGTTCTGCCGTCAGTCATGTACTGCTCGGACCCGGGCCACGTTGACCACTCCACCAGGTCCCTCTCGGACCCTAAGCTGTTGGTCGGGACCACCATTCAGTACAGCTGCGTCCCCGGCTTCGTCCTGCAGGGCGGCGCCACGCTCACCTGCTACGGCCGGGAGCCAGGCACCCCGGTGTGGACCTCCAAGCTCCCCCACTGTGTCTGTGAGTAGCGGCCGTAAGAGAGCCTGGGGAGAGCCCTGGGTGGGAGGTGCAGACAGAGGGCGTACAGGAGGGTGAGAGGTGATGTATTGAAGGGGATATATTATACCACTAGCTAATAGCTGACGGATGGCGATAACAGTTCTAACAAATGACCCATAATAGCTATTAAATCTTTTCCTACAGCTCCCTTAAAGGGGCTGGTAGTGGCTAATCACACTCAGACCTGGTGGTATAATATGTCCCCTTTAAGGAAGCTGTAGGAAAAGATTTAATAGCGATTATGGGTCATTTGTTAGAACTGTTATCGCCATCCGTCAGCTATTAGTTAGTAAATTGCTATGTGAGAATAATTTCTCACAAATTCCACAGACCATTTAGATTTTAGACTCTCTGGTTGTCACTTTTTATACACTCCCGGCATATTCTGACCAATCTGGGCGTTTCTCCCCTCATTTGTTTGGGGAAATCCATCTTGCCTGTCAATCACAAGTGCTCGAATGCAAAACTTCTCGATGGTGGAGAAACGTCGGGTTTGGAGAGAGCAGAGAGGGAGGGAAGGTATTTTGTGGATATTTAGTTTGAAAATCATGCTCCCTTCTATATTTTCTGCTCTCTCTCTCTCTCTCTCTCTCTCTCTCTCTCTCTCTCTCTCTCTCTTGTCAATTCTTGATTCTTAACTCAAGCACCTTATTATACACATAAAAGCAACAACCACTGCAATATTGCAATATTGTTGATTGAAACAAACATAGGGCATTATTATTATATGATATGGAATATTATATATTGAAAACAGACAGGTAGATTCATTTTGTAGACACAAGCAGTGCTACGGCCCAGTGAAACCTGATTGACATTCAACAACAGCATCTAAAAAATATTGCAACAGTTTCTACTTTTGACATATCTCCAAAATCCCAACCACCAAACTAACCCTTAGCCCACAAAGCCAGAGGGCCAGAATGTTTCTGTAGTCAGGTCGTGATCTAAACCCCTTATGTTCAGCGGATACTGCACCAGGCTGCAGTATAGACAGCCCTCTGGGTAGAGCCCTGCATCATCACGTAGAGCTGGTCCTGAAACCACCAACTTTTGCCCTATCCAATTACACACGGACCGGCTGTGTGATTTATTTAGTGATTTATCACAGGAACCACGACTGGCACCCTCTGTCCCCACCGACCCTGGTGTGTGTGTTTGTTTGTGTATGAGAGTGTCAGCCTGTGTGAGGGCGTGCATGCTCGTGTGTGTGCGTGTGCGTGTCTGTCATGGTTTGTGGGTTTTTTTGGATGGTGTGTGTGACGGTGTGTCTGTTTGTGTGGGGTTCTGTGTCTTGCACGCGTCAGTGTGTTTGTGTGTGTCTACGTGATCCGGCGTGCGGCCATGATTACAAAGTGTTTGATATGTAAATAGCATGCTAATGCATGGCGGCCACCTGGAGAAGGGGGCGGAGATCTGCCATGAGTCATGTCATCCAACCAGGAGCCAGATGCTGTCAACTGATCACCTGGTTCGCCATCGGCGTCCTCCTCCAGATGGACGCCTCATATGGGCATCTCTCTCCCCCTACTTCATTTCCTAATATGGTCATCACCTTGTCTCTTGTCATTTCCGGGTGGTTTGCCACAGCCGAGGAGTCCGTTTCCTGTGAGAACCCGGGTCTCCCCGACAGCGGGTACCAGATCCTGTCCAAGCGGCTGTATCTGCCCGGGGAGTCCCTTACCTTTGTCTGTTACCAAGGTTACGAGCTGATCGGTGAGGTTGCCATCAAGTGCATCCTAGGAAAGCCGTCCTTTTGGAGCGGACCACTTCCACTCTGCAGGGGTGAGACCAAAACTCAACGCGGACCGGGGGGGTTCTGTTTCTGCTGTGGCCTGGAATGAACGACTAGCTGTTTCATGCATAACACGTTTCAGGCATGCGTCGAAAGAACATTTGTCAAATTATATATTTCCTGACCCCCCTCATGCTTATTGATATGATTATGAATTGAGTGAATGACCCCCCCCCCTCCTGCCCCTCCTACTCTGCATTTGAGCTGTGAGTGTTTTTGGTTGCAAAAACAACAGCAACAACAACAACATCTAACAACACTTTGAGAAAAGTGCGAGAGGTGACTGTTTTTGAATTGCAACTGACTGATGGAGTGATGTCTTGCAGCCACGCCATGACTGCGCCTTTGGCAACCATTGCTTGAAGGTGGAGTGTGTACTGTTGCTATGACCTCTGTGTGCGCATGTGTGTGCACGCGTATGTATGTGCGTGTACGCGCACTCTGCTGCTGCTACTGCTGCCTTTAAGCAGTGCTCTCTGGGTCCCCCTGCTGGTTTGTGATGGGAATCCCCTGCATTGCACCTCCACTGAGATCTTTCTTCCTGCATCGCTCTGCTTGTAATGATTTAAGTCATGTGGTGGTTTTATTTTGTGTCATTTATAACTGTTTGTGGTGTATAGTGATGTAAGCATTTATTTCTGAACTATCTTGTGATATGTGTATTGTATGCCATCTAATGTTTACGTGTAGTGTTTATCACTATATTGTTCAAGTAATGTAGAAAGTCTTAGTGTGAAAGTGTTAACATCATTTAACCGTTTTTGTACACTATAAAGTGCTTTACAATATTGTAAGTTGCTGTACTGTTGACTGTATAAGCTACTAAATAACTTCACACTGTAGTTTGATAATCTCCTTTTACTGGTGTCAACTAATATTAATGCATCATATGTGAATACTACAATAACTTTCATTAGTATGAGAGAGTGGGTGATGTAATAGGAGCCGTAGTGTTCGTTAAGTTGTGTAACTCAATATTAACGGTGCGATCAGTATATATGATCAGTGTTCTCTTCCCTGTTTCCCTCATCCTGTAGTTGCAGAAGCTCCAGCGGGTTCACGGTTGGACGGGGGCAACATCGCCCTGACTGTCTTCATTCTGGTCCTCATCCTCCGCCGCTGCTGGAGGGCTCTATGTCTACATCACCCAGGTCGGTCCCTCCAGCTTACCAGCCGCTCCTCTACATCTCTAGAAACCCGCACTGATAAACGGAAGGTTTTGGCGGATAAGGCTGTGTTTAGTGGACAGGCCTGATTAAGTGGACAGGCTGATGAGTTCAATAGGCTGTTTAAGTGAACAGGCTTGTTCGATTCCCAGCCAAAAAGTAACTGGGTTTGGAGCTCCAATGTCCGCAGTCTAACCTTGTAGCGTCTTAATAGTCGGCCTGTCTCTGTACTGTCCAACCCCTACCTGCTCCTTAATGACCTGTCTCCGTACTATCTAAACCCTGTCCGCTTCTTTAATGAAAGGTTTCTGTACTGTCTAAACCCTGTCCTGCTTCTTAATGAAAGGTTTCTGTACTGTCTAACCCCGTACTGGTCCTAATGACCTGTCTCTGTACTGTCTAACCCAATCCTGCTTCTTAATGACTTGGCTCTGTACTGTTTAACCCCGTCCTGCTTCTTAATGATCTCTCCCTGTACTGTCTAACCCTGTCCTGCTTCTTAATGTCATGTATCTGAATTCACTGTAAGTCACTTTAGATAAAAGTATAAGATAAATAACAAAACAGTAAATAGTTTTGTCGTCTCACAAATCAGACAAGCTCAAGTCCGGGTAGATTCTGGGCGATCACACTTTCCTTCCCTCAGACACTTTCTTCGACTGCCAACTGTAGAAATATACTTATTAAAATTCGTGAAAGCTCCATCCACCCAGTGTTTCCAGCCCGGGCTCGGAGCTGTCGCCCCTCTGAATCCATAACATAGCAGGAAGGCTGGAGCCGGGAGTAATAGTATAATAACTCGCCTGTCATGTCTTTGTCTGCCCTGTCAGGTGCCGGTACCCCAGCTCCAACCTCCGGCTGCCTCTGATCTACCCCAACCCCTACAGACACATCACTGTGGAGGCAGAGTTTGACAACCCCCTCTATGAAACCGGAGGCGTAAGTGTTTCTGGGCTAAGCCCACTGCTGCCTACTGACGGGTCAATTGGTACACATGCTGTGCCAGACTGTACCGTTAAAATGCTGCCTTTTCCAATTCGTTAACCACACACACTCAGGTCCAGGTAAGTTGATCACAATGACAGTGTTAAAGGTATAGCTCACTGGATATGAGCATGGATCGAGTGGCTGATAAAGAATTATGCACAC
>OLKM01005417.1:0-17236 GCA_900291075.1 Melanogrammus aeglefinus | reverse complement strand
CACAGCGAAGCAGCGCCGACGCGGAGATGAATTAACGGAACGATATTGCGTTGGATGGGGAGGGAGCAGAATCAATTTGGTCTTACGTATGGGAAAACAATAGTCTGTGTTTTGGAGTAACATGAATGTTGTGTTTTCATTCTATAAACTACTGATAACAATTTCTTCCCAAACATTACAACTGGTTCAAAATAACAAAAAAAAAGATGCAGTGTTTTCAGAACCTCATCATGCAAAGAAAACAAGTTGATATTCATTTTTAAACAGACCACTAATGTTTTAATTTAGGAAGAGTTCAGAATAATATAGATGGAAATTGATCCTGGCAGCAGCAGTAACTGTTCTAGATTTACTGATTACTGATGCATATGTGTTATAGTTCTCAAGATTTTCTATTAAAATAAAGCCAATAATGACATTTTTTGGTTCTCTTTTTATGTGGAAAAGTACCGAAAAGTATCGAAAAAACATGTTGGTACCGATACCGGTACCAAAATGTTGGTATCGTGACAACACTCCTACTAATCTAGTATCCTTATTTAATTTACCGTAATTTCCGGACTATAAGCCGCTACTTTTTTCATACGCTTTGAACCCTGCGGTAGTGCCCTGCACGGGCCTATTATCTGGGCCCGAGCCCGGCCCTGGCCCGAGGGGGTGGAGCGCCAGCCCGGCCCGGTCCGACAGGTTTTCAGAATTCTCAGGCCCGAACCCGTATCAAGCCCGACTTTTTTTTTTTTTTTTTTTTTAACCTCCCGTAACACTAGCCACGTTTACATGGCACATCTGATCCGCATAGATTTCTATGCGGAATAGATCTGTTCCTAAAATGTGATCCGAATGTACTGTATACATGGCATGTAAACAAAGTGTCCGTTATGTCTCTCGTGCACACCTGACGCATTTCTGGACCGGCGGCGACATAATGGACGTCCTATCACTATTTGGCATTGTGAATTTGATTTTAATGAAAGCACAGCAGGAGAGAGCTTTTCTCTGCCTGCTCCTTCAATTAAGAAGGAGGAGGACCGCACAGCTACGTCAATTTCTCGTCCGATCTTTATATTTACCCCCACCTCCGCCGCAAACAAGAGGGATTTGGATGCGAGTCCGCAGCCAAGACTGGTGGGAGAGAGTGGTCTCTCTAAGTGAAGAAGTATTTTAACGTTCAGCCTGCAAAAGTACTAGTAGTAGCCTACTCATTTACAGTTATCTCGGACGCGCGCGGACACTACGATACGCGAACACGTCATTAATAAACACCTATGTCCCGTCGCTTAGCAACAGGACACGCTTACCGGACACGGAGTGTAAACAAACACGTGAATCAGGCAATAAATCCACTTTCCTTGACAGCGGTCAAGTTCGGTGTGCATAAAAGTACCGAAAATAAAAAAAATAAAAGTGCCCGAGCCCGGCCCGTGTCCGAGGTAATTATACGGTCGTCGGCCCGAAGCCCGGCCCTCGGGCTGTCGGGCCCCTCGGGCCTAGGGCTCAAGTGCAGGGCTCTACCCTGCGGCCTATAAAACGATGCGGCTAATTTATAGATTTTTACTGGCTAACGGCCTCCGGGGGCGCTCTAGCAGGAAGCGCAGGTGAGACAGACATGTGGGGAAAGATTATGCGCCGAGAATGACACTAGTTTTGAGTTTGGTGCACTGAGTGTTTTATTTTCTAACAGGCATGTTTCTCTAATACAGGCAGCATAGCAGTGTTACTGCCGTGTGCTGGATGGCCGCTCTCGCATACTGCAACTGACAGACCATCTACTAGTCTAGCTCTCGTCTGCGAGACGACAGCTCTCTGTCTTCACCTGGCATCTCACAGCTGAAAATCAAACTTGCAACATCAGTGTAACTCGGTCGCCTCCCTGGTGTCCCAGCTCTCGTCTCTGCTGCACCGCAACCTAGTCTATGACCGCGACACAAACACGCTCCGTAATCTCTTGTTCATGACAGTTGACTACACAAACACACACGCCATAACATCGTTATGTAACGTTATCCACTCCATTTATTGATTTTTCGCCGGCTTTGTTGTCAACAAATGCACATGGCTGAGAGGAGCGTAACCGAAACAGAGGAAAAGCGAGCGGACTTGCATAGTTCCACACATCTTCCGTTGTACTGTCTTTTTTGTTGTAAATATCTCTATGTTACAACATGAAAAACCTGCGGTCTTATATTCAGGTGCGGTCTATATATGTACAAAATCTTTTCTTTTAAAATTTAGCTGGTGCGGCTTATATTCAGGTGCGCTCAATAGTCCGGAATTTACGGTATGTGCTTCACTGCAGGTGAGGCAGTGTTCATACGTTAGGAAAAACAAAACTGATTCTGATACTGATATTTGGATTGGGTATGGAGAGAAAATAGTTTTGAGGAGAAAGAAACACACTTACCTGCAAGTTTTGTGTCTAAGGGAGGCCATCTCCTTGCTCAATTTCTGTACTTTGAGTCTCAGCAGACGTTTCTCTTTTCTTATACTTCTTTATCATGACTGCTGCTGTTGGACTCATTGACTGAAAATGAGAGAAATAATGTTTGAGTGCATCTAAAATCATGTTAGAAATGTTAAGTACATGCCATAATTAAGTAGAATATTAGAACCATAATGGGACATAGTCTGCACATGATTGCAACTAGGGTGTAATGATACTGTATAAAATGTAGATTCTAATGACGACGCTTAAGTTAGCTTTCTGATTGGCCAGCCTCCGATTTAGCACTTAAGGGTAAAATTAACGTAACGTGCCAGTGCGACTGTTATTTATTTAAAAGGGACAATACACATTTGTTCACATAATGAACATTCGTACGTGTGCACAAATGTAAATGCATCAGAGTTAGCAACTTGCTAATTTGCATCCGTAGTCCCTTGGCAGGTTAACACACAAACAGACAGAAATGCACAAGAATTATACAGTAGTTCACAATCATTATACACATTCATACCTATACATTAAAGGTGCATATGATCTGTAAAGTGCCTGGTTATAAAGTGCCAGTTTCTAAAGTGCAAGTGCAAGTTTAAATAGGTTAAAGTGCAAGTCTAAATGGATGGATCCAGAATGTGGTGGCCCGCACCCACGGCCTGGGGTGGACCAAGACATTGGAGACAGTAGTAGGACACAGTAGCAGCAGTTAAGTACCATTCACACACATACTTAGAGATAAATTGCAATATAGAAAAATAAGACAAATGCAGTGCATGCATACATACGTATATAGGCATGCACTGCACAACAACAAGAAAACCAGACGAATGACCACACAAAAAAACAAGGGAAGTGCAGTGCATGCATACAGAATAGAACAGATTGACCAAAAGTTGTGCGTCTGAGAGGTACCTGTTGTTGTACACTGATTTGTCTGTTTTTGTGACACTTTTTGATGTAAAAACATTTTAGACATTTTTGTTAAGACATTTCCTTTGCCTGACACCCGCTATTGTATTTGTGAAAGGTTTATTTTGTTTGTGAACATGCTGAAGGGAAGATTTCACCGTTTTTTTTTTGTTTGATTATCTACAGACCTCATTAAACCAGGTCCAGATCAAAAACCACTGTACCTAGACTTCTCAAATCTGGCCGAGATCATCCTAAAGAGGCTGAACATTCATTAAAACACAGTTTCTGATCCGTGAAACCTTTATTCTATTTGTGAAGTCTCAGGCATAGTGGTTTTGATCAGGACCTGGTCTAATGTGATCTATATGCTGAGAAAACAGTGAAATGTGCCTTTATTGCATTTTCACAAACAGAATATAGGTTTCACAGATCAGAAACTGTGTTATAATGAATGTTTAGCCTCTTTAGGATAACATAGGCCAGATTTGTGGTCTATATGATGAGAAAACGGTGAAATCTGCATTAGCATTTTCACAAATAGTAATATGCTAATACGGGAAGCAACTGCAACAAATAAACCTTCAGACTCTACCTTTAACAAGGAACAGTGTGAACCGGACTTTGAAACAGAGTATCATTTTTCTCCTTTTTGGACTTTTACAGTGAAACAAATAGCCTACAGCTGCTAACGTTAGCAGCTAACAAGCTAACGTTAGTTAGGCTAAACCACGTGCTAACAGGTCAACATTAGCTAACTTACCGTCAGTCTGAGATTTGTCTCTCTTGTCAGCATCAAGGGTGTCGCTAGAAATATAAAAATCATCCTGGTCATCTTCGATAGCGTTACTGCCATCACTACTGCCGACCATGCTGCCGACGTCCGCCATGATGCATTGGTCAGGTGCGGTTGGCGGTGTTTTTTCTGTCGACGGTGGCAGTGTCGCCAAATTGTCGTCTTTTAAGACTTTTCTAGACCTTGTGAAAGGTCTTTTCCTCATGCTGAAATAAAACCTTACAGAAAAATAACAGTCGAGTAAGTTGAATGCACAATGTCTAATGGTCAGGATTCGGCTGTAACGTTAGTTGGCAAGAGAGGGGTCTGAATCGGCCTGAATCTGCATGAAGAATATGCTGCGTTCAAGTACAACTCGGAGGTCGTAAATTCCGGCTTCCGAGTAGGAAAAATAAAATAACAGCCGGTATGCTTTCTTAACCCCCAGTTTGTCGTATGATGTAATTTTACCATGGCAGCCCACACTGTAAACTGTGGAAAAAAATGTAAATTTGATGTGTTTTTATGAATTTTATTGACCTCAACCTCTGACTTTGTTACTCGAATGCACCCAGGTCTAAGATGACGTAATTCCCACGTCCGACCATACTGAACGCAGCACTTTGCCTATGACCTGCGACCTCATGGCACACATTTGGCGCAAACAGGACTTCTGAATAGCTCAAGCCAAAGATACAAGTCTTTGCCATAGACTAAAAAATAAGCTCGAATGAAAAAATGCCCGGTTTAGCCACTGAACTAAGGGAGTTAATTGAAGGTTCTAGATCTAAAAGAAAACACATCTTGAAACTTATACAATGGCTACAAAAAAGAAAGCTTCTCAAAAAGATGAAATGCAACATTTGCCAACACAAAATGAAGATGAAGAACTGCAGACGTGGAGATTTCTGTTAAACTGGTAACGTAAAGTTACCCAATGAATTTGCTTTATCTGCACCAGATTGCATCACAATATTAATTAATTAGTTTATTTATTTATTCTTTATGTATTCACTGCCTTATCTATATTATTAGTACTAATATTTGTTTATCTATTCAAAAATTCTATGAATTCAATCTTATTTACCCAATCTATGTTGAATTTAAAAAATCTGCACCAGATTGCATAGCAGTATTATTTATTTATTTATTTATTATTCATGTATTCACTGCCATATCTATATTATTATGACTACTATTTGTCTGTCTGTCTATCTATCTAATCCTTCAAAAATGTTCATTTTGGTGGTGATTGGTGTCACAGGTCTTAAACAGAGATCACAGCAATTAGGGTTTATCTTTGAATTTCAATGTATCACTCACAATAGCTGTGTTCTCCATAGGGTTTGTGAACAGAGGACCAACCACAAAGGCAATGGCATTGTCACAAAATCAGTCCGGCACAAGTCTATCTTCAGCAAATCCAAGATGAGCCTTTTCAGCTGGATGCGGTTCTTGTATAGGTATGGAAATAATACTAACATTTGGATGTTTTAAACATTGCATAGATATAATCTATATCAATAGAAACGATCACATTGCCTGTGATTTAGATTTCCTATGTGCTATTACACCAAAGCCAGAGGTGGGTCACGGTATATAGTCGCATATGCTATCAGCATAAGCAGTCTGTTCAAACTAGAGAACCATCCCAGAGGGTTTTCGTGGAGATCCGCTCTGAGATGTACAGGAAAGATGTGCTTTTATTTTTTGATTTATTTTTCAAGTATTTTATTTTGATCACGTGACAAACACGTCAGCTAGCCTAATCCTCCAGTCAGCGCCCCTGACCAAAGGCACTGGCTCATAATCTGGAGTTGGTCCCCAGGCGCCGCACCGTGGCTGCCCACTGCTCCTCAGGGATGGGTTAAATGCAGAGAAAGAATTTCACTGTACTAGCTGTATATGTGACAAATAAAGTACCTTTACCTACATGATAAAAGTATGACATGACAAAACAGAATAAAACAAAAACATACCCAAAAAAAGACACATGGGTGGTATCAGTGTAGTCATCACAAGGCTGGGAGAAAGAGCATCCAGAAGTCTAAGAATCAACAACTGGGTACTTAGGTCATTATGCTCAATTAGGAATGGCCTCTACATTTTTTTGGAAATTTGTGTGTGTGACGTCTATTACAACAAATTAGATCCATCTTAACAATGGAGAGCATCTCGTTCAGCCATCTTTTGAAACAGTGAGGTGATGGGGATTTAACAATATAATCTTTTTAGCTACAACCATGCCCAACTTTAACACCTGTTTTTGGTGAGAGGGAAGGGTCCTTGTCTCATCAGAGCAGCCAAATGTCACAAGGCTACAATCAGGCTGAATGCTGCTTCCCAGTTGCCTCGAGAACCATTTAAATATGCTTTCCCAAAAGGTAGTTATAACTGGGCATTGCCAAAATATATGTGACAAAGATCCCTCGGCAGTATTACATGTGTCACAGAAGCAGAAGTAAGCGATCCGGTCGTTTTTGTCAAGGGGCAGACGAGGGGACCCAAATGCTGGACACAGGGAGACGGAGACGGAATAAAGGGATGAGGTTTATTCAGTCGACAGGCGAGTAGTCAGACAAGCAGGGATCAGGAACCAGCGGGGTAGTCAGACAGGCGGGGATCAGGAACCGGCAGGAGAGTCAGACAGGCAGGGATCAGGAACCAGCGGGGTAGTCAGACAGGCGGGGATCAGGAACCAGAAGGAGAGTCAGACAGGCAGGGATCAGGAACCGGCAGGCAAGCAAGGGAGCGACGGCAGGCGGGTAGTCAGGCAGGCAGGGGTTCGGCGACCGGAGAAGACTAGAAAAGGGAAAGGGAGAGTCACTACGGGAACAGGCTGAGATACTCAAGAAACTCTGGTAGGACCGATCCTAACAGTGAAGACGTAACGACGAACTGGCGCCGGCTGATAGGAAATCCCCGGCTTATGTAGGGACGATCATCAAAGAAGATTGCGTGCGTGTGCGGGAGAAGGAGGCCCACCAGCGTCCAATAGCCACTAGATGGCGGCATTGGACCGCGTAGCAGGCCGCGACGTGACAGTTTTGGCTAATGCTGCGTTCTACGCAGGCTTTTGAAACTGTAAATTACAGCTTCAAGTCACAACTTACGACTTTGTAGCGTTCCAGGCAACCCACTCGTGTTTTTCCGACCTGTTTTACCTGTGAAAGTGCACTATAACGGCCACTCGTAACTTCCGACCCGTGAACTCGTACCAGATCGAACTGGTACGACTTCACAGGTCGGAAAAACACGAGTTACGGGCTGCCTTGAACGCACCATAACAGTCCTCGTCCCGACGTCACCACATTCACGCGCATCCCTTGGCTGCACACACAGCCCTGCATGCCGTTCTCTCTCCTCATTGGATGAAAACTGTAGGATACGAGAAAAGTTTTCTCCTCGGCTTACAGCAGAGCAGAGTGACTGACAGACCCGTGTTTCGGTCCAAACACTCTATAGAAGTGATTGCTGTCGGAAGATATAACTATTTAAGACTTAAATTAACGCAAATATTCCGCTTACTTCTGCTTTAAAATTGTTTCAGTCTATATATAGAATTAATAGAACACCTCTGAATACCAGATAGACCCTTTTCCACAGCTCTTTAGCCCAAGCATCTCTAAACTGGCCAGTGTACACTGACGCCCCTTCGGCAGAGACAAAGCGAGAAGTATTTAGAATTTACATTTACATAGTCATGAAACAGGTTTAGTTGTGAAGTCTGGAAGTCTGAGATGTATTCACGTATGAAGTGTCTCATTTGGAGGTAACGGACACTCATAAGGTCAGACCACCACACCGCAGCCTTTCAGGCCCATGCAACAAAGTGATCACAAAGAGAAGCTTTAATAATATTTTGCACTTCATGCACACCGTGTTCTAAGTCTTGAATATACTGAGTGAACAAAAATTTTAATGCAAATATAAACTGACCGAATCTAACCGCACCAATATGGGTGGGTGCCACCAAACCTGAAAATACACTGGGGGAAACACTGTATTTGTATAGCACCTTTCATATAGGTTACTGCAGTTCAAAGTGCTTCACAGTCATAGATGACTGACAAGTTGATGATAATAATAGAACAAGTGTAGACCATAAAAACAACAAAAACAAAGAATTTGAGACCAATGTGAGAAAATAAAATCTGTGAAAATGTAATAAAAAGTTAAATTTAAAAGCTATAACAGCAGTAATAGTAGTAAATTATGTAGGTTTTACGTTTATGTTTTAAGATTTCAACTCTTCCAGTTGTTCCGCAGGCAGACTGTTCCAGTGGCAGAGTAGACCTAAAATGTTGCCTCAGATGTTTTAGTCCTGCACTTTGAAAAATGTTAGCAGACTTCTGCCAGAGGACCGAATAAGCATATTACACACACAATGGCTATAAAAAGTATTCACCCCTATGGATGTTTTAACCTTTATTGATTTTATAAATCAGTCATGGGCAACATAATTTGTTTTGTAATTTTGGTTTGCATTTTCATTTTATGTATTTTTAAGGTTTGCACAAGGCCTACGATTGAGACAAATCGACATGATGACAGATGACATTGCTGGAAGTTCAAGAACACTCAAAGATGGCGAAAAAGCTACGAAATGTCTGTGTTGAGGCAATGGAGAGAAGGAAGAGAAGAAAAGGACAGAGACTGGGAGGGCAGAAAGAGTTTGTGGTTATCGATGAAAGCCATTTCAGACACAAAAGGAAGGTAAGTGGAAAGAGCCATACGCCTAAAATTTCTGTGGGAATTTCTGCCACAAACCCAGGGCCTTTCAGCTCCATTGTGTTGGAATGAAGGCAGACATAACAGATATCTCCAAAAAAAACAAAAAAAACGGCAAATCACACCAAAACAATCTGGGTGGAGAGGTAGCACTCCAGGCAAGAGGAAAAATATATTTCACTTTAATTTTGGGTGACACAGATGTACAGTCATTAGTAGTATGAGTAGGGAAAGATGTGTCATGAGAAAATATTTGCACTACGAGGATTTGCTGATACAATGGTGAGGTGAATCCATACTTACAGGGTTATAATAATTTTCTAACCCTCATTTAAGTAAATTAAATTAGTCTTATTTTAGGTTTTAATGGTAAAATTATTACCATATATTAGTATCACATTATCATGTGAATATACCATTTCTAATATGTGTTCTATTTGAATATTTTGACAGGACGTGGAAGAATGGTACAAGCATTATACAGTCAACCACAGTGTTGAGTATGTCAATGTTGATACAGGCTGCGACACTCAACACATTGAGAGGGCCTGGAGGAGCTACAAGGAGACCATTGGGAGACTACGGGGGAATCGAACCAAGAATCTACTAAGAGATCACCTGATTATGATTGAGTGGAATGAATGGCTGGGTAAAAAACACTATAATGGTCCACTGGGACGGCTGCTCCATGATATTGCAAAGCAATACAGATAGACAAATAAATGATGCCAAGAGGGTAACACATGACATTCCGATGGTGTTCATGAATATTATATCATCAATTCAAATTTAATCATCAAATTTAAAATTCAGTTGTCATTGTTGTGTTGTAATCCCACCATTTTTACCTACCAATCTGTTTTACAGTGTTTCATGTTATTGACTCTGTTCATAAATGTGTTCAATACGATGATCAGACCCTATTCTTTTGCAAAAAATAATCACTCTGTTATAGATCACCATTAAAAGAAGTCAAATAAATGTCACTTGATGATTTACAGTACAAACAGCATATTAATCATTGAATTAATTATGAACATAAGTCGCTACTTTACAATAACCATCTAAGTAATGTTTATAGATGGTTTATAAACCAATTATTAATCATTTACAAAGTATTACAAACATATGTTGCAACTTAACAATAACCATCTAAGTAATGTTTATAGATGGTTTATAAACCAATTATTAACCATTTACAAAGTACTTTATTTGCTTGTTAATGGTAAATTAACTATGAACTTACATAAATAAACTACCTATTTGCCAATTATAAATGATAGTTAAATATTAATAAATGGTCTATTTACCATTTATGATTGGTCTTGCTGTTTATAAATGATGATTAAACATTAGTAAACTATCTGTTTACCTTTTATAAATGGTCTATTAACCATTTATAAATGGTCTATTTACCATTTATAATTGGTCTATAAGCTGTTTATAAATGATGGTTAAACATTTGTAAACTATCTATTAACCATTTATAAATGGTCTATTAACCATTTATAAATGGTCTATTTACCATTTATAAACTATGGTTATTGTAAAGTGTTACCAAAGTTTGAATCCCCCCCCCCCCCTCGCCCAAATGATTCGAAAATGTTTTAAGCGCTGGTTTGAACCGGTAAAATGACAATTTGCTATTACACTTGGTGATACATTTAGAGTTAACATTTAGATTTAACATTTAACATTTAGATTTAACATTTAGATTTAGATTTAACATTTAGATTTAACATTTAGATGTAGATTTAACATTTACATTTAACATTTCGATATATATATAACATTTAGATTTAACATTTAGATTTAGATTTAACATTTAACATTTAGATATAAATGTAACATTTATATTTATGTTTAACATTTATATTTATATTCAACATTTAGATTTAGATATAACATTTAGATTTAGATATAACATTTATATATAATTTCTAACATGGATTTTGTACATTTGAACATATTGTTGACAATTACATATAACGTGTTGTTTTACATGAATTTCTCTCTAATAGGTGAGGAAAATGCGCTAAATGTGAGGAAAGTGAGGTAAATGTTGAAAATGTATCAGCTAAAAAATTGTAACAGAGTTTTTACAAACGGCACCCCATACCCCAGTGGCTAAAACTTGCGTTCGGTGTAAAACGAGCACAAGGCGTTCTGCTCGCCTTTGAAAAAACGGAGCCTCAAGCGTGCTAATTTGGATGTGGTTTCATATGTCGTCACATAGCATCTAAGCTCCTCCCCTTACTCTGCCTGGCCCGCCCAGAGAATTTGGCCCGCTAATGAGACACGACTGTGCGAGCGCCACATGTGTGTGTCAGTGTGTGTGTGTGTGTGTGTGTGTGTGTGTGTGTGTGTGTGTGTGTGTGTGTGTGTGTGTGTGTGTGTGTGTGTGTGTGTGTGTGTGTGAATACACACACTGTAACGCAAGTGTTGTACACTTCCTTGTTATTTGGATAACCGCATAACACGTCAGACTCTGATCTCTGGTATTCCACGACATGGAGGAGAAAGGGATTGTTGGCCGCGAATGTCTCCCGCTGCCGAGGGACCGCTGCCGAGGGACCACGCCTCGGCGCTGCAGGAGGCGGAGGTGCCTAAGTGCTGCCCGGCAACAATCCCTTTCTCCTCCATGTCGTGGTTCAGTCTATTTCAGATGATGTTGATGTGGAAGAACTGGAAGATTTATACTATCAGCTCACACAGCTTTTGGCCGTGATAATATATATTATATGATATAGATATCGATGTATATGATATTATTTAGATATAGAGCTCCAGGACTCCCGTGTGTTCTAGAATATTTACAGAACACCGCTAAAGGCTGTGTGCGTCTTGCCATTGCGATACATCCACTGTAAACAGAGCACATGGTACCGTGCCTGCAAGCTGCTCAGGGCCACACCCCCACCCTCCTCCTTGACCCGCCTCGCTCCTCCTCTTTTGCATTATACCTACAGACACCAAAGCAGCGCATTGGGGGAAGCTCAATGTGTGACTGGCTCGGAGTGGCTGTAACTGCACCACGGCTGAATTTCGGGAACGTCTTTGAATACTGTGTTAATGGCCCACTAATACCTATATTAAAGCATCCATAAAATAGCATGTCATGGCACCTTTAAACAAATTCCGTTGCAAAGAGGAGGCGCGCAGGATCAATATCCTAATAAAAAAATTAGTCGGCCAACGCTGACAAATTTTGCAGATTGTAAATTGACATGAGATATTATAAACGTTCACAATCCTGCTCTGTGATATTTAAATTATCATAATTTCTATTAACTTGTGCGTGGTGCACACGCATGTGGTCATGCATGGTAACCGTTTTTTCCTCGCTTCTTGCTCCTCAGATGCGGTAAATTTCAAAAGTGTTGGCGCGGTTTGTTAGCCCGCAGCTTTTCAGTGCGTCAACAAATCTCTGACACTTTCAAATGACGTTAAATCTTAATGAACAACATTGCATTTGTTCTGCAAATTATTAAATGCATATTATTATTTTATTTTTTTATTTGTTTTTTATGAGGTACGGGATCTGCCCAAATAAGTACCGGAACACAGGGATGCCAAAATTAAGTGGTGCCGGATCTTGCTCCGGCAGGATCCGGCTCAAATTAACCATGGCAAAAATCGACTCGAGATGAACGATGACATCGGTGGACCTGGTGTGCGATAACTGTGCAATCTCAACATACCTGGAGAAGTAATCAACCACGAGCAGGTACGCTTTGCTCCCCAGGAGGCACAGGTCCGCCCCCAACTTTTGCCATGGTCTTTCTGGGCATTCTGATGGCATGAGTTGCTCCTTGCGATTCGGTCGCTCCTGTATGCATGCTCTGCAGTTGAGCACCATTTAGCTTACTTGTTGACTGAGCGCAGGCCACCACACAGACTGACGAACACGACTTTTGCACTTCTCCACACGCTGATGTCATTCATGCAGTTTCGCCAACACGTCGTTCCTCATTGCAGCAGGTATAACAAGCCTTGTGTCTTTCAGCAATATGCCATCTTTCACTGTGAGCGTAGCTCGCTCTGGCCAGTAGTTCTTCAGAACAGGTTCCTGTTTCGCATGTGCTGGCCATCCTTCTGTGCACAGGGTCATGACATGTGAGCAGACACTGTCAACTTTCAGTTGGTCTTTCAGACTCTCCACATACATGGGACTTACAGGTAGTCCTTCTATGACAGCGTCTACATAAATGTTGGTGCTCTCCATCAGCCCCTGTTCCTCTGTAGACATGCGTTATTTCACAGGTGAGCATGACAGTGTGTCTGCTGTCCAAAGTGATTTTCCTGGGACATGCACAATGGAGTATGAATACCGCATTAGTCTCATCCTGAAGCGCTGGATTCTCGGCAGCAACAGATCCAATGCTTGTGCTCAAGTAGGCTGAGAAGGGATTTATGGTTAATCTCCATGCAAAACTGTTTCCCTATGAGGAAATCCCTGAAACGTTCACAGGCCCATGTGAGGCCAAGAGCCTCCTTTTCCACTTGTGCATACCGTTGCTCAGTTGGAGCGTCCGCGATGCATAAGCCACAGGACTCCAGTCCTCCTCCCACATTTGAAGAAGAATGCCACAAAGCCCATTTGATGAAGCATCGGCAGACACTTTGGTGTCTCTGTTCGGGTCAAACATAGCAAGGACCGGAGGGGAAGACAGTGCGCTCTTCAGCGATGTGAACAGTTTTTCATCTCCATGATGGCCTCTGTCTTTCCTGGGTCAGGGCGGATGCCCGCGGATGTGATGATGTGGCCCAAGAAGAATACCTCACTTGTGGAGAGTTCGCATTTGTCCATATTAAGGGTGATGCCTGCTTTCTCCCTTCTCTATAGCACACCATGGAGTCAAGAATCATGCTCTTCCTGGTCGCGTCCCCTGCTACCTGTCATCAATGTGGTAGACCAACCCTTCTAGCCCCTCATTGACCTCAGCCATCATGCGCTGGAAGTGTTCGGGCGCTGAGGCGATACTAAAGGGGAGGCGGCTAAAATGGAACCGCACAAAGGGTTTAATGAATGTGGTGTACTTGGATGATTCCTTTGTCAGCGGAATCTGCCAGAACCCCATGTTGGCATCCAGTTTGCTGAAAAACCGCACCAGCAATCATTCCAAGGCTCTGGTCTACTGACGGTAGAATGTACTTTTCGCCAGTCTGATCCACACATAAACGCACAGACTCCTTATCCTTCTTGGGCATGACCACCATGCCGGCACACCACTCAGTCGGCTCCTCGACACGACTGATAACGCCCAGACTTTCCATGCGCTGGAGTGCTTCTTTGACTTTACCAACCAACGGTATAGGAATTCTCCTGGGGGCTTTCACAGAAAATGGCACAGCACCAGGTTTAAAACGACGAGTCTGTGAAACGACAGTAACATCTGCTCCAGAGTCAAGTTTGAAAGATACATTTTTGTCCATTATGCCAATATCAACAGTCCATGAATCAGTATCAGATGAAACATAACCGAAAAAGAAGCTCTCACTCTCCTCTTCCTCGATTCCATGCACAGCTTTCCCTGCAAGGCACACACGCTTTTTTTCATATTTATTTTTTACTTTACTTTACTACTTTACTTACTTTGAATATTACTATTGTTTACTTAAAATAAACTCTGAGGACCCTATTTTAAAGGTCCCATGACATGCTACCAGGTGTGGGTTGATCAGCCGTTACAAGCCGTTTTGTGAATCTGTCCCTTATGACATCAGAGGTGGGCGTGTCCACCTAGATGTGTGACATTCCACCTGGTGGCATGTCATGGGACCTTTAACGGTCTGAAACGCAAGTGAGAAGCGCCAAACGCAAGTAGCTTTGTGGGCGGTTCAATGGCGATGTTGCTATTTTACCGGCGGATAAATAACTCTCTAAAAAGGGTTGGTCTGAAGTAGCCTAATTACCCGTAGGTGTGGTTTGGGCATAACGTGCAATAAACCAATGAGAGTTCCATCTCCCATCCCCTTTAGAGCCATGAGCGCATTTGAATCTGACAAGTTAATATTTTGATATTTTCATTGGTTTATGGCCAAATAATATGGCCTAATTAACGCATGGAATAGCTTTTTCTTCCACTTCCTTAAATAAATTTTTGCAAAGAAGACATATATGATATGCATATGCGGTAACTGTGATTCTATTTAATGATATACGCAATACATTAACAAACATCGTTTCTTACCAGTAGGCTATTGTATGCATTATCGTTATCGACTTGTGTTCCTAATATGCATGTGTCCCCCCGTTAATATACCTTGCCATGGGCTGTATTATGCGTTACGTGTTTAGTTTGCGTCTGTTTAAACAGATGTACGCACACACACGCACCTGTATTCATTAATTATTTTACACATGCACACGCACACCCGCATTCATTCATTCTTTTAAACACTCACTCACGGTAAAACAAAGTTTAAATACTCATCAATCCCAAAGGTTATGGGCTTGTACACGATGACTGTGTCAAGAAAATATGTGTTTGCTGTACGGAGTTTGCAGATGGATTGATTTAAAAGTACAACTTATTACCACTGTATCAGCTGTTCCTTCCCAAATAATTTACCAATAATGGGTGGCTAGGTAGATGAGAGAAGAAAAGGGTATGCGCGAGGTGCACAAGCAACATATGCATGCGCCCTTAAAATAGCATCTGAAGTACACGCCACTGATTTAAACCAGGTATTTCCAGGTTTGTGGTGGAATTGTTTTCTGAAACTGCCAAAAAGCACCAGGGAACGTTTGCGCCAGAGCACGCCTCCTCCTTTCGCCGAACCGCCCCTTGGGGCTCAAGATCATTCCCTAATTTACCGACGTGTGGCGGTGGAGGGAAAAGAACGCTCTGCGCCAGTTGCAAACTAGCAAAGACGCATGCGTGAGTGTCGAAGGTTAATTGCACTGGATGCAAGATAGGGCCCTGAATCTGAATCTGTCCCCGTCCAAGGCCAGGTCTGTACACAAACATCCTCATAGCCATCCCAGAGCAAAAATAAATCAGAAACAAAGAACAAAAGTGCTCTCATGGGTATTGGAATCTGAAGGATAAATGTTGGAATCCTTTCTCGTCATTGGGGGTTATAAAAAAACAAGGAGGAAACAAGGAAGTGGATGATCAGGGGTGCTTGATAAGAAAGTGAGAAAATGGAAGATGAACATACGTGATTGGACGTGTAAGTGGACTTCTCCATGACTGGTTGGCAAGCACCAGTAAAACAACATCAGTCAAGTCATAGATGGTTATGTTTTGTTGGCTACTGTCAAGCTGCACAATGTGACCTAATAAATCTTCAGCAATCTTTTTTTTTTGAATTATATAGGTTTTGAAAGGACCTCTGATTATATTATAAGTTATCCAATGCTCCGAAAAGCTGAGTTAGATATACTTAATTTCTCTTTCAAACCATCTCTAACCTAGAACGCCCCTCTGTGATGAAGCGGGTGGGTGCAGATCCATTGAATACCAACTTTGAGGATCCGAGCAGCTGGATTGTGGGCTGCTACAGCTAGCCAGGGCAATGAGATCTAGAGTTACGTGGCGTGTGTGCCCTAAGTGTGTTTGATAACCAAATGCAAGGAGACCAACTAGTAAACCATTGCAGCAGTAGTAGTAACATGACAGGATCTGGTCCAGGGAATTCTGATAGGAAACACTTGATATTCCTGTACAGATTGTATCAACCCAGGCGGCAAACACAGGCCAGCTGATCTTCAATCCTGTCACCTGGATTTCCAGCAGACTTGAACGGTATGCCAATGATGACAATCAATCCTATGTGATACTGGTAGGAGTTGGTTAAAAAAGGAAATTAACACTTGATAGCGTTATAAAATCGTGTTGAAACTAAATACAGCTGTTTGTTTTTTGTATGTGCATGTACTTGCGCATTCACAGACTACACCGGCCTTTCATTGGGAATTGAGGAGAGCGATTAGCCCATCTTGACATGCTTACTCCTTCATGGATCGCCTGCCGTTGACTCAGGGTAGTTGGTAGTCCAGGGGCTTTTGATCCTCTGCTGCATTACCATCGACAACCTTTACATGTGGAGCAAAGGTCTGAGGGGGGGCGAGCCTCTGGTCCACATAGGAAATGAGAAAATCTGTCTGCAGCTGCGAAGCCTGGGTGCAGGACAGAGAGTCGAATTATATTAACTTAGCAGGGAAATCCTAAATGACTAGGAAAAGAGGTTTCCCTGCCGGTGCCACCACTGGCACGTGGCAACATAATCATTGGCACACTTAACAATAAAATATATAAAAAATCGTATTTTTCATTTTATTTATTATTATTAAAAAATGTCACCGCACAAGACGGCAGCATAATTATTGCTACCGATTTTTATTTGCACTTTATTCTGTTTTGGGCATTTCCTCC
>OLKM01005416.1:0-17242 GCA_900291075.1 Melanogrammus aeglefinus | reverse complement strand
AGAGTAAAAAGCATTCCACTGCCAACAGCGACAACAAACAAAATCCTAATCAAAGTGCAGCACCTAATGGTGGTGCATTATTGAATGCACTTAGAGAACATGGGTTTATACAAAGATGCGCACCATTTACTCAGTCTACGGTTGGCCGGTCTGCTACAACAGGAATACACAGTGTGACACGGGTCAGAACTGGCTGAGTCGGACATCACTAAAAATTAGCCACCTTATTTAGGAAAACTTGACTAGGTAGGATAAGTACACACTATACACTATACAATTATAAGTATCTGCATATTCACTAAGCTTAGCGATGTAGCAGTGAGTTAGTATGGCTTTTGGTGTGCGATACTGGGTGATGGATGCTATTCTATTGACCTCTATGGATGTTCGTAAGCCATTAGTAAGTTCTTAGTTACCATGTGTCTGACTTACAGGGTTGCGTAAAAATTGTTTTGGCTATTAAAGTAACGAATGATGCTCATTCCACTTTTCTTCACAGTCTTTGACATATCCTTTTACATGAGTTTCATGATATAAAGCAGCTGCCAATCAAGGCTGAGCGAGTGTGATCTAGGGGGAAACGACCAAATGGTCTCCTATCTATTATTCAATAAATGAGAATGGTACCTTTCACAAGTTGACACACATGGCTTCACCATTGACTGAACAATCAGAAAACCAAGCCTCCTAAACGATCATCGTATGTGATGCCTGATCGCTCTGGAACCTGGATAGGTGTTCCTCTTATCTAGGTCACTCCATGACTCAAACAATAAATTAATAATTTCAATGATCCTAATACTATCATGTTCCTTTTTATTTTTTATCAAATCTTGATTATAAAACAGCTTTGAAAACTTGAAATCTGATTGCAATGCACGACGACCATGGCATCCTACAAAGTTACTATGTGTGTGTTACAGTCATTTTATTCTTTAACTCTAAGCAAAATAAGCATGGACGTAATGACCTATGGTTGAAAGCCTTTAATAAAGTGAAACATCCATACTTTTTTCAATTAGTTCTGGCTTGTGCCTCATTGGCTCATGTCTGTCCGTTTTCAGGCTCCAAACAGGCCCTGAGTTCTCTCATGGCTGCTGTCCTTCAATGGGGCCTACCATTCCCTCAGAGAATGTGAGCAGATGTTATGCATCCTCGCTGAAAGAAAGGTAAAAATAGTGGTTGTAAGTGAGCAGGAAGAATCTGAACAAAGGACTGTAGAAAACAAACTATGTGAGGCAAACACACAAGTGCTTTTAAGGGAAGCATTGTGTTCATTTCAAGGTGTGTGGTAGCTATAGCAATTCAGCTCCCTCTCTCTGGCTCTGGATGGGGTTTAATATATATATATAACATCTGTGTCTGAGGAACTGCTTTGTGGAGGGTTTCATTTATCACACTTGGCCTTGAAAAATGTAGAATAATTATTATTCACAGTGGTTCTCTCGGGGAGAGTCTATTGCTCTAATTTCATATTTTCTTTCTAGCGCTTGGCACTTTAATGATGGTTAGGTTCAGAATACCACGGATATCCTCTGGGTGCTTACTAGCTAAACTCTGGCATTTGTTGCTGTCCGTTGGTATTCATCTCGTATTTCTGTAGGAAACCCAAAGCACATCGGTACCTGATCTATTCACTTCCCTTCCAAATGTGTTAAAACGCTGCCCACAGGCCAAATGAAGCCTTTCAGAGAGGGGTAAATTGTGCAGCACCAGGAAGGTATCTCTCGGCACACACATACCTTGATTGGCAACTTGTATGAACCAGGGAGCACGGCCCATTGGTCCATCAACCCTTCTCCCGGACACCGTTTTGCATGTTATTTCAACCTCGTTTTTATTGTACGGAAATAGGAACATGTAAGATTTAGCAATTTCATCCCTTCACCACTTATATTGTTAATTATTTTACAGTGCAAGAATAAACAAATTCATTGGTTTTGGTGGTAGTGTTTACTATTAAAGTTTTGCTCCTATATTTTTTCGCTTACAATAAAATCTCTTTAATTATTACTTTGGATTTAGCTTGGAGTGATGTCCTTTACTGTCCCTCACTACTCCAACAAGAGGAGGGTGAGTTTGTGTGTGTGTCTTTGTGTCTAAGTGCGTCTGTGTGTGTAACTTGTTTGACAACAAGTTTAATTCCATGACTGACACAACTTCCATGACGGTTCTAATAGCCAACATAGCAATATTTGATTTATAATAAAAATTTACTTTAAAATGATTAAAAATTGCTACCATTTCATGTTAATTCATAATGTGTAAAACTGTTAAATAATAATTTAGTGATGTAAAAATGCTAAATATGTTATTTTCCTATGTTTTGGGATTTTTTACGTAATGACAATCACTGTATATTATATTATGTATATATATTATAACGGTAACGGCGGTGACATTGTTCAGTTTGGAGTTTGACATTGATGGAAGCTTAGCAGTTTTTTGACCGTGCATTATACCGTGTGAAGACGCGTATTTTATTTGAAGACTTTCAAGTAAACCTTTTAGAACGAAGGAACATCGTCTTGTCTTTTCGCTCGCATTGCAAACACTGTTAGTTGACTCCACCAATTGGTACTAAGAGGATGAAGAATGAGACGGAGTGCGCTACATTTTTTCAAAAAACTAGCTTAATGGATCAATAAGCTGCACGTGCCCATGCCCGTGGCCGGCCGTGGCGAGAGCGCAGCTGTCCGCTTGGGAGATTCGGAAAAAAGAAAACAGAGCTCATCTGAAGAAGCTGATTCAAGAAACGGGTAATCCTTTGAAATTTTCTCCAAGGAAAGGTAACTTGATCTCTTCATATTATCCTCATGCATTCCCACAAGAGGATGTTACGCCAATGCAGGAAGATAGTTGAAGCCCATGCCAAAATTTAAGGTGGATTGCATAGATAAGTGCAAGTTGTTGATTCTCCGTGTCAGCTCATATTTTAAGCCTTGTGACAGTCAACGTGGATTATTTGGGCATCATTTAAGAAGTTGTTTTGCCATTGTTTTTATGAAGAAAAGGTAACTTGACGGATAAGTGCATTGAAACTATTGCATACAACTAAAGCTATTAAGATGACTGATAAAAAGGAAAAAGGGCTTGAATATTTTTAGGATCCAGGATCCAGGACGGACACGCAGTTTAACAGAGAAAGCCTTAGAGGAGAAATTGCAAAAATATATAGCATTGAGGAGAAGAAAATTAGGAGCTCTCTCAAGTAAAATTAATGAAGTGGAGAAAATGATGAGCGATACTCAAAATTCACATGAAGGTTAAAGATGTTATGGAAAATGATTACCCCACTTTCTGTAAATTAATTTTATTGCCACAAATAAAGAAGTTTGAATCCAAAATGGCATCAATCAAAGAATTCATGAAAGCAACTAAAAACGAACGAAAGATCCGAAAGATGGTTCCGGACCGGTTAGCCATGGTTACAGTAGCCCACACGCTAGTAAGAAATAGTACGAGGTGGGAACTGGGGAGCGAGAGAAGAATCCAGTTGTGAGTCAATTTACTCGCTTCTCAGCCATTAACCAACCATGGTTGTGAAGGTTGAACAAAAGGAAAAGACCTCCTTTTAAGAGAGAAGTCCGTGGAAGCAGCTTCGCCTACCTAACGGTTTCCACAGAAGAATAAAAGGCCTCAAGGAACATATGTGATTCCAGCTAATCCAGGCAAGAGCAGGATCGCATTTGAGAAGCCCGTGTTTTATACTGCCAGCAGTCTCACACTCTAGCTTCATGCACACAAAATAAAAAGATCAGCCTCACAATGGAACGTGTGGACTTCCTGAAGTCAAATTGGGCTTGTGTTTTGGCTGCTTTAACTCCCGGCCATCTCAGCAAGTTCTGCAAAAAAGAAGGATTGAATGCAAAGAAATGTGCGTTAAGGAGCAATCCCAGACCATTTTTTGCACATAGGGAAAAGATAAGGTTCTGTCTTTCCTGAGAAGGGAGAAGGTGCGTCACTGGAAACAAAGTTTTGTGGTGCACCCGTCCTGTAGAGTCCTGAAGTTTAACTGGGGCCGGAAAAGCTGAATGTGTGCTATCGATTGTACCTGTGAGGATTAAAGGTAAACCAACACAAATACTTCTCAGCACCATGGGTCAAGACGAACCTGGAGAACAAAAGCTCATAAGTAGCTACGTGATATCAGACCTGGAAGTGTGCGGATTGGAGGAGACCGTGCATATTTTCCTAAGGTGTACACTCAGAGCAACATACCAGTACATGCTGAAAACATACTGTGAAAATGAGTTTCCTCAACGCACATGGTTGTTTTTAAAAAGCGCATTTTTAATTTAAAACAAACAATAGCACAGTCGATTATCTTACACAACTCGAGCCTTCCTCCAGTCAAGAACTCTGGCCCTCTTAAGGAACACCAGAATGGGTGTGGCTCAATTAGCTACAGCTGCAGACTATTACGACCGGACAGGAACATGTGCACCTTTTAAAATTGGGTTTAACCTAGTGAAGATGCCATTTACATCCTCACATTACCTTCCCCCTCTTTTAAGCTTGCAAACAGTTTCAAGCGCAGTAGATTAAAAAAGGTAAAATATTGTGCAAGTCATTTGTGCCAAATAAACAGTTCAAAAAGTCTCTCAGGTGACCTCCAATCTTCATTCCACGACCACTCCTTCTTGGCCAAACACTGCACTCTTCACAGTGCACAGCCCAGCTCTGAGACTTCCTCCATCCAGACCACCTGCAAAATCTGCTCAGGCCTCTGCAGTTCCAGCAGATAACTTGGTCTCTGAGCAACAGCCTTTCCCCCGGGCTGCAGACTGGTCCTCCACGGGATGTTATCAGGAAGTCCTCAGCCATCACTGTCCTCGGCCACTGCTGTTCTTTCAAGGCTTGGCAATAGCTCCCCACAAGGCTCACGTCAGCAACAAGGAGTTCCCGAGCTATTCCTCCTCCAGGCTTTGGCCAACCCCACAGGACAGCAGTTCAACTCCACCAGTGATTTCTTCTCCTAGCAGGTCTCTTCGTCTACGTGCTCCCATTTCACTGCGGCCCACCATGAAGCTCCTTGAACAATGTTCTTCTATTTGTGGGTTCCCTCCACTCTGCTAGAGGAATCATCCCACCACTGCCACCAAATGTGAAAAAGAGTTTTCTCGACGCACATGGTTGTTGTTAAAAAGCACATTTTTACTTGAAAACAAACAATAGCACAACAGTCACACAACTCAAGCCTTCCTCCAGTCAAGAACTCTGGCCCTCTTAAGGAGCACCAGAATGGGTGTGGCCCAGTGAAGATGCCATTCACATCTTCACATTATGTGAAGATGTGAATGCGCCAGCTGAAAGATGAAAGAAAAGAGTTCTCGAGAACAGTCAATTAAACCGAAAAGGACCCCAAAAAGCAAAGATTAAAGCTAGCAAAACATATGGAGAAATGCAGAACAACAAATGAAAAGAAACCAATTACCTTAGAGGATATTGTCGCTGCAGAGTCCATATTAATCCAGTTCAGCCAAAGACAACAGTTCAGAGAGGATTTTAAAGCTCTGCAAAAGGGAAAACAAGTCAGTCGAAACAGTCAGCTGCTCAAGCTGGATCCGATTTTGCAAGATGGCACATTGAGAGTTGGCGGAGGACTCAACAAGTCGGCCATGCCAGAGAACGTCAAGCACCCAGCAAGTACTCTCTAAGCACTGTAAGGTCGCCACATTGATCTTGAGAGACATACACCAAAGAAACTGCGGACGCTATATGTCATGGCACAAGTAAGAAGCAAGTATTGAATCCCACAAGCCAATACTGCTATCCGAAAAATAAGTGTGCAGTATGTTGCCGGATCAGTGGAAGAGTCGGAGAGCAAAAGATGGCAAACTTACCTGAAGACCACCTCTTTCTGCCTTTACGAACACCGGTGTGGATTTTTTCAGGCCGTTCGATATTAAGCGAGGCCGGACTACAGTCAAGAGATATTGCATACTGTTCACTTGCCTTACACTTAAAGCTGTGCACATCGAAGTGGCAGATAGCCTCGATACAGACTCCTGCATTAACACGATTCAGCATTTTCTGTCTAGAAGAGGTCAGGTTGCTGTCATGCGCTCTGACAATGGCACAAACTTCGTTGGCGCTGAAAGGGAGATGAGGGACGCAATTCAACTCCTTGATCATGACAAAATCGAGAAGTCTTACAACCAAAGGGAATACAGTGGATATTCATCAGCCCGGCAGCTTACCACCAGGGTGGGGTTTGGGAAAGAGAGATTCGAACAGTACGAAGAATCCTCAATTCTTTGTTGAAAGAACAAGCTGTGAATGATGATTGTCTTCAGACAGTTCTGTACGTGGTTGAGAGCATCATCAACGGCAGGCCTCTCACATGTATCTCAGACGACGTGAATGACCTCGAGCCTCTGACCCCCAATCATTTATTGCTGCTGAAGTCGCAACCCACCATGCCTCCAGGCTTTTTCAGCAAAAACGACACATTCACAAGAAAATGCTGGAAACAAGTCCAGTATCTAGCAGACTTGTTCTGGACCGGATACCTCCCACTCCTCCAAGAACGGCAGAAGTGGTCGAGACTACGAAGAAATATTTCGACTGGAGATGTTAGTGAAGAGTTCTTCACCTCGAAACTCCTGGCTCATGGGGAGAGTGGTTAAAACCTTGACCGACTCAAGCGGAGCGGTTCGAAGAGTGAAGATAAAGACCAAGACCCAGTATCTTGGAAAAGGCCTGTTAACAAACTGTGCTTGTTAGAAGAAGCAGCGTAAGGAGAGAACATTTAAAAAAGGGTGGAAAGAATCACAAGAAACCAGTTTGAGTTGGACGTTGTTTTATTTTGGCTCTTGATGTTTTAGTTTGTTATAGCTTATTCCACCTGGCTAACCCATTAGGGGCCGGGTAAGGTAAAGGTAAGACCACACCGGACCGAAAATCGGTGTCCGTGAGAAAATCGGCGTCGGTGACATGAGTCACACAGGCAGCTTTTTCACACCTGAAAAAAAACCTGCCTGTGTGAACCCGCCCTTAAGAGCCAATATACCAATCTTTGATTTATAATAAATATTTAGTTTAAAATGATTACGAACTGCTTACAGTAATTTCATGTTAATTCATAATGTGTACAACTGTTAAAATGCATAATTTAGTGATGTAAAAATGTTAAATATGTTATTTTCTATGGTTTTAGCCGAGCGAGTTGAAATGTGTGCACACAAACACAAATTATATGCAACCCTTGGAAACGCAACAGGGCCAATGTATCAATTAAACAGAGCAATGTTTAATCCTGCCTGTTCAGGATTCCGCCTGTATTCCCACCTGTTTGCATTACGGGCCCCAGTCGGCTCTGATCGTTGTAACTCTGCTGGAGGAAAACCAGGGTCTGCAGAGAGTATCGGCAACACGAGCTGCCAGGGCTCAGCAGCCTGGTGATCCATGCACACACGGCACACGCACTCACGCACTCACGCAGCCGCAGCAAACACGCACACATGGTGCACGCACGCACACACACACAAACACACACACACACACCACACACACACACACACACACACACACACACACACACACACACACACACACACACACACACACACACACACACACACACACACACACACACACACACACACATACACGTGAACGCACACAAACCTCCCAGCATGAAAAACAGAAGAGAAAAGAGAAACATACAGTAGCGCAGTACCAAGACTGTGGTCTACGAACTCCAGAGAGATACTGTGAGATTCTGGAGTTCTCTCTCTCTCTCTCTCTCTCTCTCTCTCTCTCTCTCTCTCTCTCTCTCTCTCTCTCTCTCTCTCTCTCTCTCTCTCTCTCTCTCTCTCTCTCTCTCTCTCTCTCTTTGGTCAACATATCCCACACGTGTAAAGACACACAGGAAAAACAAGGTCCTTCATTAAATGGAGAAAGAAGACCGGTGTAACATGCTCTGTATTCATCACGGTTGGATGGGGTTTGTGTTTGTGTAGGGGGGGGGGGGACTTTGCTGCTTAGCAAAGCAAATAAGTGTGTGCTCCGCACATACAAAACATGTGATGCCCCTTTGTGACACAGCTGATCCATGGACGCACGCTGTTTGTCTTGTGGTGGTTGTTTTTGTTGTTTGCTATTGATTTTTTTTGTTTCCACTTCCTGATTGATTTTGGAGATTTTCAGGCTTTATGCATAAATCACACATCCAGTACATTGATTATACGCCACGGCAACCATTTAAAAACCAAATTCGGAATCCTTAAAAATATGGTAATCCCCTTGTAAGACTAGCCTTTTTAAATTCAGTTTAAGCTTTTTAAAGCTTTGTTTCTGTTGTTTTCATCTGTTTGCAAGCCAGACACCTGTTGCTCCTGTTGCATTCTGTTCCTCTAGGTTAGGTCGAGGCTTCAGGTAAGGGGGTGTTCAGCCCTCTACTGGGCTTCAGGGGAGTGGCTTCCAATGTTTGATCCACATCTTTTAGAACGATAACCTGTGAGATATACACAAATACAATGGACTGAATTCGACAAAAATCATGTCTCATTCAAATGTTCAGTTGCTTAGAAATTAGCAGGAGCTTATGGTCTGTTTTTTTAACGGCAAGCTTAATTGCATTCAAGCCCCTGTTTAAAAGCATTACGGATATGTTTTGATCCTGCAGAATTGGATTAAATTGAGCAAAGTGGACTAAACTTAGCATTAGCCAGCTGTGTGCATGGGCCAGCTGTCAAGGCATCACATGAAGCGAGAGCAGAAACATGGGATCATATGATTATCATCATTATTCCATGAAATACTATTATTATTCAATGGGTTTCTGCCAACATGGAATTAAACAACATAATCTCAACAACATCATTGTTGAGATTATGTTGTAGAAATATATATTTTAGAAATATATGTTTATATATACATATTATCTTACTATTATAATAGCAGGCCTGTCGCACCAGTTACTCAAGTTGGTCATTGCACATTTGCCAAGAAGCCTGCAGCTCACGCACACAGACACACACATCGCGCCCGAACACATACATACACTGCAAGCACGCACATATACACTGTATACACACAACACACACACACTCACATGCACACGAACATACAGGGAAACACACACACGCACACGCACATGCGCACACACCGCGCGTCAAGACAAAGGCAGCGACACATACACGGAAGCGCATACACACACGTGCACACACAAACACACACGCGCACACACCGGACGTCAACAAAGACAGCGGCACACTCTCTCAGGTAAGACTTTATGTTTTTAAACAAAATGGCTCCGCCATGGACACACGCGCAGGTAAAAGCATATACACGCGCGCACACACCGCAGCGACACTCGCCCAGGTAAGACGTTAAGAAAATTATCGAGAGTGGAGTGTTCCTGCCCCAAAGTGCGTTCACACATGGCCAGCTCTACACTGCCTTAGCAAAAGGCAAGCGTGCCAGAGGTGTAAGGGTGTTTGTTGGAGACCACAAGGACGGCCTGACGGACAACATCGTGTGTTCAGAACTGCTCTAATTGCACTGTGGCTGACGAAAAAGTGATACATATTGCCCTGTGAAATTATTTGCAACACATTGTTACCAGTTCACTTCACTGTGTGGTTGGGTCTACTTATTTATTTTGTGCTTTTCTCACACACTTAATTTTTTGGTACACTGAGAAGAGTTGTTATAGTTTTCATTGTCATATGTGCAAAGACAATCAATGGATTCTGAATCAAACTCATGACGCACTAGAGGTTGAGCACGCACAACGCGGGTGCGGAACTCAGTTTATATATAGATGGTGTTTGGCAATTAGCCAACAAGAGGAAAAAGTCACATTTTATGGTGTCTTTAGACGTGCAGTCGTATCTTTAAAAATGGACTACATCCAAGCACTCCTTCACACACACAGGATGTGCAAAAACACACACACCCCCCCCCCCCCCCACACACACACACACACAAACACAGACTCTGACACACTTCTTTGTGTCCTAGTCATTGTGAGTAATGCTGTTATCATCTTTTGGCAAAAGGTTTGCTACCTGCAGCCAAGGTAGACAGGGAGGGAACATAAAATATTGTTCTCACCAAAGAGCCGGAGGCGGACCACAAGAGAAACCTGATGCCAGCCTTGTAATGCTGGAAAATATCACCAGCACACGTTTCACATTGGCTTTAATAACCAAGGTAAACACCAGCTCACATCAGTGTAATGCTGCTGTGTGGAAGCACAACCGCGTTGACAAAGTGTCACGCAGTCATCTTAAAGGGAATATGCTGTTAAAAAATAGCAACTTCTTGGCTAATGAGATGCACGTTAATGGATGTCACCTATTGGTCAAACGTGCAGATATCGAGTTTTCTATTTTCAACGAGTTCAAGGTGTTGTGCATCTCTTTGAACACTTCAAAAGGCACGGCTGATAGACTTATTTTCTCTTTACCTTTCCTCTAACGTTTGAAGCCGACCCTCCTATCTCTGGAAATAAAGGAATATGAAAAGATTGATTGCGATAGGATCGTCTGAACACCTGCGGGGCTTTTCAGTTTGCTCTTTTGGCAAATATTTAGCAGATTGCATTGCTTTCTTTCACCTGTGTACAGTCTTTCCCCTTCGCCAACTTCCTTTTTTGTGTACGGTTTGCACAGCGTGCCCGATGTAACCATTGACGTTGGACTTGCACAGCATTTACGCCTTGTCTCTGGATTTCCTGTGGGGGGAATGCGAAATACAAACCTTTGAAAAAGTTGCACTCTAACTCAAACTTCCGCCTTTCCTTGTCAGGCTGGATGTTGATCAGAAAGAGGCAAGATATCTTCATCAACCGTTGATTGACATGATAATTGCCCAGCCCTCCCACAATTGCTCCTCACCAAAACCGTGTCATCGGAAAATGAAGTCCTTAAATAGACCTCCGGACTATTCAATATAACTGAGTATTTTAACATCACTGAGATAATCAGTTCAGTTCATTATCCAAACCAAAGCGGCTATATTTCTTTCTAATAAAAAATATTTCTGATTGCTTTGGTGTGCAGTGTGACAGATACGATCACTAGTTCATTAATCTCGGCGAGAAGAGACAGCAAAGGTACTTTCTCTCCTCCTCTTCCCCTTCTCTCACAGAGTCTCTTCACTCCCAGGGCAGCGGAGTGGAATGTGAAGCCAACTGGGGTTTTGGTATCAGCACAGTGCTTATTGCTGTGATTCCTTCTGTCATGAGGCCCTAAGGCAGTGGGTTCAGAGTGTGAAGACTACAAGGATGAGAAAGGGAGAGAGAGGGAGAGCAGAGTGAAAGCCTGTAGCATTGAACAGTATTTCTGGAAATGAGCGGCTTCACATTTTTGTCTTCTTTATTTATTTTGTATTCTCCCTCATGGCAAATCGTTGAATCCTGAGGTGAAGGGTGTGGCTAAGGAGCGGTGAGGATGTATTTGTTTATTTTTTTATAAAGCCGGAACACAACCTGTTCCAAGTCGCCACGTGGGGAGAATCTTCTGAATCACTATCCAATGACTTGAAAACAGTTTAATTAATAGCAGCAGATTCAAGGCACATCCGTGAATAATACCAGCATCATACGGGGATGGTAATCTACATCTCTCTTCGTCTGGGTTGTCTCTGTGTTGTGAAAGTCATCCCAATGGGATATGGATGCATGTGAAATGGCACAATTTGCTTTGACAATGCAATGTCACTTTTGGTGCTCTGCTCCCCAAAAAAGGTCTGAAGCGGTCTGAACACAACTATACATCCAATTAGTCATAGTGCAGTGACACGTGGGAGTGGAAGTGTCGGATTTGTGTTGCGGCTAAATCAAATCGTATGGGACTATTAAATGTCATGTGGCCCATCTAACCAGATGCCATGCCATATTGTTCTTCAAACTATCTAGGTTTTCATTGTAAGATGACTGCATCACAGAAGAACACAAGAAATATATAAACAAACAAATCATTAAAATATAAAACGAATTTCAATGGAACATTGTAAAAGGTAATGGCCCTATAATGGATAGTAATTAAAAAGATGATAACAATGTGTGATCATGTCATGTTGTGTGACAAACTAAAAACTATCTTGTAACTCTCGATAACAAATTAGGCACCGAATTAAACTGTGGTTCTTATCTGCAATCCCTCATCTTAATTAGTTTAGTTCCCTTTGCCTTTCTATGTCTTGAGGAATTGGTTCCCTCACAGACAGACAGACAGACAGACTGTTGACAGACAGACAGACAGACAGACAGACAGACAGACAGACAGACAGACAGACAGACAGACAGACAGACAGACAGACAGACTCTGTTGACAGACAGAGAGTCTGTCTGTCTGTCTGTCTGTCTGTCTGTCTGCCTGCCTGTCTGCCTGTCTGTCTGTCTGTCTGTCTGTCTGTCTGTCTGTCTGTCTGTCTGTCTGTCTGTCTGTCTGTCTGTCTGTCTGTCTGTCTGTCTGTCTGTCTGTCTGTCTGTCTGTCTGTCTGTCTGTCTGTCTGTCTGTCTGTCTGTCAACAGAGTCTGTTTTGAGTCTCTTGTTGTTTGGACATCCAGATCCCACCTAGATACCAGCGTTCATGTGTATATTATAGAGTGAAATTTGTATGTGTTTTTAGATTTCAGCACCATGGAGAGGAACAATGTGTCTTTTGGCCCTATCGTGCATCCAGCGCAACTGACTTAATCACTGGCGCATGTGTCGTTGCTAGTTTGCAACTGGCGCAGAGTGTTCTTTTCCCTCCTGTGCCACGTGTCGGTAAATTAAGGAATGATCTTGTGCCCCAAGTGGCGGCTTGGCAAAAGGAGGAGGCGTGTTCTGGCGCAAAGGTTCCCTGGTGCTATTTTGCGGTTTCAGAAACCACTTGCACCACAAACCAGGAAATACCTGGTTTAAAGTCAGTGGCGCGTTGTTCAGATGCTATTTTAAGGGCGCATGCATAATGTTGCTTGTGCACCTCGCACATATACTTTGTTTCTCCCGTCTCCCTAGCCACATATTCTTTTTATATTATTTGGGAAAGAACAGCTGATACAGCGGTAATAAGTTGTACTTTTAAATCAATGCATCTGCAAACACCGTACAGCAAACACATATTTTCTTGACACAGACATTGTGTACATGCCCATAACTTTTAGGATTGATGAGTATTTGATCGTGAGGAAACATTGTTTTACCGCGAGTGAGTGTTAAAAATAATGAATGAATGCGGGTGTGCGTGTGTGCATCCATCTGTTTAAACAAACGCAAACTAAACACGTCATGCATAATACAGTCCATGGCAATGTATATTAGCGGGGGGAACACATGTCGATAACGATAATGCATAAAATACTGATAAGAAACAATGTTTATGATAATATCATTAAATATTAGGGATGCAACAATATTCGGTATTTTACCGAACCGTTCAATACGCCCTGTTCGGTTCAATGCACAACGGCAAACAACGGTATTTTCGGTACGTTTCCTTGAACGCTGAGGAGCGCTGGCTGGCTCCTGGGACCTTCTGATTGGCTCTTACACCTCGTCCTGACATACAGCGAGCGAGCGAAACGGCGACGAAAACTCGCGCGAGGGTGTCCTGATATGCAGCGTGACGATTTTGTCGCGAGTGTATTTTATTGGTTAAGAATCCAAACCAATCAAATCATCGAGGGATGTAAACACATTCAACAGGAAGCAGCGTGTACTTATCAACCAATAAGAAGTGTTTAGGGGCGGGATACCGCCGCGAAATGTCGTCCAGATAGAGACAACGCGAGCGATAAATTCAGGGTTGAGCGACATCGCTGGACGGCGCGACGTCGCTCGCGGCACGTCAGGACAGGCTCATTGAAAAGTACACATTCTAATCACTTTTCCTCGCTCGCTCGCTCACGTCGCTGTCGCATCGCTGTATGTCAGGACGGGGTGTTGTCATGTTTACATTTAATTGTATTTGTAGTGTTTAGTACTTAACTTAATATTTAATTTGTGTGGTTTTATGTTTGCTGTGATCTGATCACTGTTTTTTAATAAAGTTTGTGGTTTGATTATATCTGTGCTGCTTTTAATTATTTTTACATTGCAATATTGCCTTTGCTAGTCTGAGTAGTTGTATATTAAAATATCGAAACCGTATCGTTATCGTAGCCCAAAAACCGTGATGCATACCAAACCGTGGGAAAACTGTACTGTTGCATCCCTATTAAATATCATTAAATAGAACCACATTAAATAGGACTCAGTATTTGAAGTTGTGGAGGAAAACATTATTCCATGTGTGAATTAGGCCATATTATTTGGCCATAAACTGAGCCATTTGAAGTTTGAAATTCATGTGCATCTGTCTCATCGGAGACTGCAGACGGGCTGTCAAAATATCAACTCGTCAGATTCAAATGCGCTCATGGCTCTTAAAGGGGATGGGAGCTGGCACTCTCATTGGTTCATTGTAAGTTACGCCCAAACCACACCTACGGGTAATTAGGCTACTTCAGACAACCTTTTTTAGATTTGCACCGGGCGCAAGAGTAATTTTTCTAGCCGGTAAACTAGCGTCATCACCATAGAACCGCCCACAAAGCTACTTGCGCTTGGCGCTTCTCACTTGCGTTTCAGACCGTTAAAAGAGCTCTCGCTCTTGCTTCCCTCTTCCTATTGCCTCTCTCTCGCTTTTGCCTCTCTCTATCGCTCTCTCTCTCTCTCTCTCTCTCTCTCTCTCTCTCTCTCTCTCTCTCTCTCTCTCTCTCTCTCTCTCTCTCTCTCTCTCTCTCTCTCTCTCTCTCTCTCTCTCTCTCTCTCTCTCTCTCTCTCTCTCTCTCTCTCTCTCTCATATAATAGGAAAAAGGAGAGCTTATGTTATTGAGCTCAACACCTCCAGCTCACTAATTTCTCTCTCTCTCTCTCTCTCTCTCTCTCCCTCTCTCTCTCTCTCTCTAGCTCTCTCTCTCTCTTTACTCTCAGTCCTCTCTCTCTCTCTCTCTCTCTCTCTCTCTCTCTTCTCTCTCTCTCTCTCTCTCTCTCTCTCTCTCTCTCTCTCTCTCTCTCTCTCTCTCTCTCTCTCATATAATAGGAAAAAGGAGAGCTTATGTTATTGATGTAGTTATTGTTGACAGGGGATCCTCTGGAGAGTTCCATATCCACATAGACGCAAACAAACAATACATCTCACGCAGTGTTCCTTCCGTACTGGCCGCTGTTCAATTCATCCAGCGTCTTGTTTTTTTTCGCTTGCTTTCGTGGTCTTGTGTGCTCACATCCAATCCCTGTCTTTTTGACTCGCTGAATAGATGAGAGATGTAAATGTAGATGAGATAGGGGGGTGAGTTTAGAAACCTGTGTCCGGTGGGAAATATGCAGGTCTAATGAAAAAAAGATAACACATCACTTCTGAATACCCCTAGACTTGGCTCCCCAAAATGGCCACATTTCCTGCTCTGAAATCGGCACATAACAAATGCATGATTTTTTCTTCTACGATAAGCAGCCCCATGGAACTCTCCTTATTATAAACCACGATGGAACATATTTATAATCCTAGACCAACCCCCCAAACATGGATTTGTCTTTTTTTATGTTATCCAGCAATTATCCTCCATCTTCATTTGTTAATTTTTCTAAGACAATTAATAAAACATTGAATGGCGCGCAGTGCAGACAAGTCACGTATCGAGTGTTGCTGGTTGAACTCAGAGCTGTCCTGCCCTATTCTCCCATCAGCATGATAAATCTAAATGTTACCTGGGCTGGTATTTGCCAGGGGAGTGCCGTGCTTATTCACTTCTGTGCTGCTAGACACATATTACTATTCACCACAATATTTGCCTGACATATAGTTCTTGAACCTTTTTATTTATTATTATTTTTCCTGCTACCCCACCTTCCAAATTGGTGCAAGCGCTTGATCCAATTATATCTCAGGCTCACAATTGTGGGACAGGCGGAGCCCGCCATAACTACAGAATCATACCCCTTCACCATCCACTCCATATATAAGAGTGTCATTCAACCTCAGCGAGAGACCACTCTGCTGACTACAGACACAAGCAATCCCCCGCAAACGACTTGTACCAAAAAATCTCCCCTGCCCTCCTTTCGTCAAGCCTAACTGTTGCGATCTGCGGTGTGCGGTGTTTGTATGAGTGTGTGTGCATGTGTGTGTCTATCTGTCTTTTTCTGTCGCTCATAGATCAAGTGACATGGGAGACGTGCCGGTGAAACACTTCTGTGACGGTTGAGAGCGGAGGGGGTTCATTGTGATGTGTCTGGTGGCTAGCTGCTGGCGGCCGTACTTCTTTCCATAGTCTGGTGATAACAGTCAAAAGGTTAAGCCAAGGTAGATTGTTAAATCAGTCCATTAGACAAGACAAGCTTATACGTTTCTCAATGAAACTTAACCACATCATGAAGATTACATTTACATGACACGCACCGCTTGAATGTAGACTTTGTTTGTAAGTAAATATTTAAAGCTTAAAGAATACTATTCTATGCTGGTGCGTTGGCATGTATTGTAATGGTAGCAGTAGTTTGGTCGTTGACGTCAAAACAAATCAATCTATTGGAATTTCAAAGCGTATGCCGTAACACACGCTGAGAGAGGTGTATATTGAGATGGATCATAAACTAAAAGACTGGGACGCTGAACTCCATGTTGTATCAGATGTTGAGAACATAGAGACGAGGTAAATGGGGTTGCTAAGGCAAGAATTCCAAATGATAAGGTAAACAATGACAAGCATAGAAGCAGGGCGACCTGCTCCTGAACCAGCAAATGAGCCCAAATAAGAAATGAGCAACATAGTCTGTGTCCCCAGTGTATAATAAGTGCTGTAAGCATGAAAATATGCTGACTGTTTTGTTTAGTTGGGGATTCAAAAGGAGAAACCCTACAAAAGAGAAACACAATGAGGGTTCCACCCGCGTTATCGCGCCAATGTACTACCAAGAGCAAATTACCGGATAATCGTGCTATAGTTGTCTATGCCTTTCCTCTCCATTGACCCAGCCATGAATGTATATCACACTGGGTTTGTCTGACCATGATATTCCATCTTCAGGTGTGACCTCTCTGCTGGGAATAGTTACAATCTGAGATATGGGCAGACCTGAAAACATAACCGCTCTACACCAAGGAATTAAACCACATATCTCCCCAGTTCACTTTTGAATCTGAAACGTTTTGGGAAGCCACTTTTGGCATGGGGAAGCCCAAAGTGCTTCCCTGGTGCTTTAGTGATCCTTCCAAGTGGCCTAAACATCCCTTATTGGTGTTCTCATCCAGAATG
>OLKM01005415.1:0-17252 GCA_900291075.1 Melanogrammus aeglefinus | reverse complement strand
ATTTTAACCCTTTTTAACCCCATTTTTCCTGCGACCCATTCCTGCGTCTCCCCCGGCGTCATAGCCCGTTTCAGCATCATGTCAGTGGACAGGTACAAGAACGTTGTGAGTGCAGCGTATGCGCGTTCATGTTAAGAGGAGTTTCGGAAACGCTCCAAAGAAAATAACGATGGGTCGTAAGATCCATCGTGAGAATGATCGTGCGAAGATCCATCGTTATCGGGAAACTGGGCTGATCATTTTCCTGTAGCCTATATTTGTCTATATTATTTCCTGTAAATAAACATTCCATCAGCAGATTTGTATTATGATGCATTCTCATTTTATGCAAAGTATAAGACAAAACAGTATAATTGTAACCATGAATAAGTCATTCAAGTAACAACATTTAAATACTAACATTGTTGGGTAAGACAGAATTTGGTTTTATTCTGAATCCAGTGAAACATATTGGTGGTTTTAGCTGATATAAAAACTTTTCAATATTTAAACATGTTTTATGTTTAAATATTTGGCAGATGCTTTTTTCTAAAGCAACATACATATAAAACAATCACTGCAAACATAATCATTTAAGGAAAGAATGTTAATAGTAAATACAAAATATCAATACAAAGAAGACAGAATAAACTGCTGCTGCAGCCACAGTCAGAGATGCAGTCTATAAGGTCCCTAAGATATATACATATCTAATGTATTCATACATTGTTTATGCACGATATGTCATATTGTTTCTTCAACTTAAAAACAGCTGACCGGTTTTTTCCCCCTTCTCAGGGATAATGTTCCAAGTTTTGATCTTGGATGGTCACTTAAAGCTCAGAATAATATTCTATTAGTGTAAAGCCAACTATGAATAATAAAACACTCCAAACCATGTGTCCTTTTATCATAGCTACACGTATAACAAAAAAACGCATGAAAATCTGTGGTATTCAGTGAGGTGGTATGATTAATTAAATGCGCTGACAGTTCATTGCTCCAGCCAAACGGATTACACTGAGTGGAGCGGAATACCAATCCAAGATGGCGCCCCGCATCTCGTCAGCGCCAGTAGGCGGTAGCGTTCGATGCTCCGTCATGACGCCTATTACAAATTACGTCTCCGTTTTGCAGGACGCAGACAGAACCTACTCACCTGTTTACTTATTTTGCATATAAGGCATGAAGTCTTTGTGGGTGATTGGCATTCCAGACAAATAACAGTTTAACCATATATGGCTAGTGTTGATCAAAAATAACCCTATAAAATCAAGCTGTCAGAAATCTTTTTCTGACAGCTTGGTCCCTGCCAGTTCAAAAATCCCATCTGATTGCCGCTCTGTCCACGCCAGTGGCAGGGAGCGTGATGATGTCTTGTCATGCCTCTATGAAGGTATTATTGTAGCAAAAGTCTTTAGCACCTGTAACTGCAGAATTTGAATGCGTACACCAAAGTCACAGTAAATTTGCAATCGTATATATTTATTTTGCATGTGTAGGCCTACTCTAAAGTCACAAATGTGTAACAGTACATTTGTAGTCGTAAATATTATATTCTACCATTGTAAACACAAAATAGGGTCTACGAGTACACAAATCTGTGTTTCAGATGCACAAATCCTTTTGCTACAATTTTTGCAGCGCAGTTGGTGCAAAACACATTCGCACACCCGTGTTTCATAATCTGAGAACATGCTCAAAAGGTGTGCATTCGTAAACCCAAATTTGAACTAATGCATCAGAAGTTGCACATCTGTGAAAAATTTCCTCACAAATAAAATGATAAAGAACGCTATGTTGATTCAGCATTTTAATGAGCGAGCACAAATCCATGTTACAACTGCTCGAATCTGCTCCTGCAAGTCTCAGCTGTGGGTTTTTTTTGCAGGTAGTTTTTGCAACATGTCTAGGTGGTAAATGTGTAGCAAAAGTATTCGTATCCGTAGATGCCAGAGCGTCGTTTGGGCGGGACAGAATAGTTCCGCCCATAATTTCCTAAACCAATGAAAGTCGCCGGCAGGGATGCATTTCTCAAATTACACTGAGACCCACTGCGTGTCAGCCATGGACCTATAAAGATCGCAGCATACTCTGCGCGGGATACGTTCCTTTCTGGAGAAGTGAAGGTGGATACCCACCTCCGTTCAGTAGGACGCCCTCTTCACTTCTCAAATTATGGGCGGAACTATTCTGTCCCGCCCACGGACGCTCTGGCATCTACGGATACGAATACTTTTGCTACACATTTACCACCTAGACGACGTGTTGCAAAACTACCTGCAAAAAAACTCACAGCTGAGACTTGCAGGAGCAGATTCGAGCAGTTGTAACATGGATTTGTGCTCGCTCATTAAAATGCTGAATCAACATAGCGTTCTTTATCATTTTATTTGTGAGGAAATTTTTCACAGATGTGCAACTTCTGATGCACTAGTTCACATTTGGGTTTACGATATCCAACACCTTTTGAGGCATTTTCTCAGATTATGAAACACGGGTGTGCGAATGTGTGTTTTTGCACCAACTGCGCTGGCAAAATTGTAACAAAAGGATTTTGTTGCAAGCCTGTAAAACAGATTTGTGTACTCGTAGACCCTATTTTGTGTTTACAATGGTAGAATATAATATTTACGACTACAAATGTACTGTTATACATTTGTGACTTTAGAGTACACATGCAAAATAAATATATACGACTTCAAATTTACTGTGACTTTAGTGTACGCATTCAAATTCTGCAGTTACAGGTGCTAAAGACTTTTGCTACAATAATATCTTCATATGCCTCATCCTATCAGCTGTGAGTGACTCACCTAATATTAGCAGAACATTAGCGGGAATGCAACTCGATCCCATTTATTATTCATTAGAGATGATTCTGAAATGGCTCCTTCTGAAAGATAATTTATACTTTTTTTGTATTTTAAGTATATTTGCCTTGGATGCTTATACTTAATGTACTTTTGCTAAGGTTCCCAAGACAGGACTTTTACCTTTCACAGAGTGCAACAATATTATAACTTGATAATAAGTAGCCTAGTGTGTCATCATATTAGCTGCAGGTGTGAAATTCTAACGGGCAGTTAGTTTTTTTAATAAAATGCTATAATCCCGTTGACAACAAATAAATACATTTCCATACATACATGCATACATACATACATACATACACACACACACACACACACACACACACACACACACACACACACACACACACACACACACACACACACACACACACACACACATACATACATACATACATACATACATACATACATACATACATACATACATACATACATACATAGGCCTACATACATACATACATACATACATACATGTTTGGGTGTGTTTGCACGCGCGCGTGTGTGTGTGTGTGTGTGTGTGTGTGTGTGTGTGTGTGTGTGTGTGTGTGTGTGTGTGTGTGTGTGTGTGTGTGTGTGTGTGTGTGTGTGTGTGTGTGTGTGTGTGTGTGTGTGTGTGTGTGTGTGTGTGTGTGTGTGTGTGTTTGAAGTGTGAGAGTGTGTGAGAGAGAGAGCGCATGCATCTCCGTGTGTGTGTACGCGCGTGTGCGTGTGTGCGTGTGCTGTCGATAGGTAGATACAGACACGAGACTTCCCCTGTTCCGCGCTGTTCAGATGAGTCTCTCCCACCCCGTGGTGGAGGTACGTTTGGTTCATCTGTTCTCTGCCCTCCTGCGGTCATCTCCACAACGAGACAATGAGCGGTAAGTTGGTTATTTTCTCACGACTTGCTGACGATTTGTTCCTTGTTTTTAATAATTAAACATGCTGTCTACTAGTTACGCACCCTTCCCAGTACTTACGGTATGGTGCGTAATGGAGCAAAAAGTATTGTTAATGATGCCTGATTATGCCAGCAGCTTGCCATTCCAAATATAGACCTTTCTCAACATTGCTTCTCGAATCGAAAGCGCTTAATTTCCGTTATTGGTCCGAGCGGCAGAAACCAACTATAGAGATCCGATCAAAGAAGAACAAGAATACGTTATCCGCTTATCGCAATAGATAATAAACAGCGCACCTTTTACCAACAAGCTTTTCAAATGAATATTTTCACGCTGCGGATGTTTGTCTCGATGACAGAGATTCCAGACGCTAACCTGTCCCAGCCTGCCAGCAGTTTAAAGTGTGAAACCCGAAAACATGTCCCTCACCGGTTAACAAAGTCTCTAGATCAGTCAAGGTTGGCTTACACCAGCAGCGATTCTAGGTTCTGACTTTTGGGGGGGCTCAACCCCAGGAAGCCACAGGGGTAGGCCTATGTAAAAATCCCTGTCCAAGATTTTTTTTTCAACAACCTTTATTTTCTTAGTTACTATGCTGTTGTATGTCTAAGCCAATAGCTGGCAGTGTCAGCTAAATAATGCAGTTCTGAACCACTAAAGTAATGAAAGGAAAAAATAATGTTTGGATGAAGGAATAATCAATGGATGTGAACTGTAATAACAAATTTGAGGTATATTAAATTTCCTTTGTGTAAGTTGCACTCAAAAATGACCATATTTTATTGATTCTCATTTCCCCCAGAATGCATTGCATGATGTCACGTTGGGGAGACACGGGCCAAAGCCGCATTGAGACCCTTGAGAGAGACTAGTAAGGGAGTGTTCAACAGAATTATTCAGATACATAGATAAATACATAGATATTATATATAGTTAGTATATGCTACACGTGAACCTCCTAAAATGGCGCAATTTGATTGGTTCGCTATCTCGGGATATTGGGCAATATCCCATGATTGACATCTCAAACTTGATATTGTTTTCATAGCAAAATGTCAAACCTTGGGGCTGTTACCCACTATTCACTTTGCCGAATAATTGTTGACTAATAGCCTAGATAGATAGCCTAGATAGCCTAGTCAAGTCTTTATTACAGTTTTTCTCAGTCGCTTTGGTACATTTCTCAGATCAGAATTGAAATTTGCAAAACAATAAGTGCATTTCTCAAAACAATTCATACAAATAGCAAAACACCATGGATTTCATGCAAAAGCCAGTCCCTTGCTCAAAATCCTTAGTTTGTTTCTCAAAAGTAAATATCTGTGTCAATGAACATGTCAGTGCCATCACAATGACAAGTCCTTGTGTCATTGTGTACGGATAAGACAGTCAAATTGCTTAGTCATGTTGTCAATATAACAGTGTACTCTGGAGGGATGTTCTGATGTAAACCATGGCTAAAGTTTTGAAGACAATTATTGTAAATTGTAAGTTACACCTTAGTGTATGTGGGAGATTGATTGCAAGAGACTGGACAAAGATTCACATTTACGCTTTGACTGTTTGTACTGTAATTTGTTGACAGACCATGTCATTGCTAGAAATGTGAACATATAGGAAAATCTTCTTAGGGTAAACTGTACATGCATTGCTGTAGGAATTACAGTGCAGTCATCCTACACCTCCTGACGTTCCTGTCTGTTGGGCCACAAATTCTCAGACAATGCAACATTGGGTTGTGCTCCAGCTATATATATACTTGCCAGTTCATGGTTCAGGAGATGCACCTTTGAGCTATTCCAGTAAACTGGTTGATCGTTGGTTGATCTAACACTTCACACATTTCCCTTCTTTTGAGAAAGTAAAGATTCACCTGGTAGCAATTTACCAATTCAGGACAGATTAAGAAAAAAAGTCTAATGGAAATGTATAGAAATATGCTTGACATATTATGACAACTTGTTCAACCATTTTACATGTAAAGACTTGCATGCAATGAACTAATGCCTAAATGTTGTGGGGGTGAGACTATTCAATAGAGACCCATTGCAATACATTTTGATCAACATAACATAAACAATCGATAATGTAGGAAAGAGTAGAGAATTGTACATAATCATTTGCATGAATGTACCAAAGCATTTGCAACTTGTTCAAAGAAATGAAAAACTGCTTTTTTGATGTGCACAAACGACACAATGATGTGAAGATTGAACAGGTAGTTTTGAGAATTTCAATTCTGATCTGAGAAATGTACCAAAGCGACTGAGAAAAACTGTAATACCAAACTACACAAATATTCGGGAATTCATTTAGGTGATTTGGCTCATACAGAATAACCTACAAGACCACACAGAACAAGGGAGACAACAAGTCTGATTGGACATACACAAAATAAATCACATTAAAACTATGCGACACATGCGTTGATAGATAGATAGATAGATAGATAGACAGATAGAAAGATAATTAAATATGTTCTATTATTTGCCTTGCGGAGACAGCCAATTCTGTGCATGTATGCAAATTAGCTATGCGTGCCAACACAAGAAAGACATAATGTTGAGAAGTCATACTAAAAAACGGATAGCAAGCGAAAGCTAAACCAGACACTTTGGGTCCATTCTAACTTATGGTAAGAGGCTAGTCTGTAAAACTTTGCAGTGACTGAATGTTTATGATAAAACAGCGTTTATTGCGTTAGAAAACACCACTTACTGTCAAAAATGACAAAAACTGGACTGTAGCACTATTTTGGAGACATTTTATAAATGATACACATATTTTGAGTGCTTTATGTACCCATTAATCAAAACTTCTGGTTAACCTGCACGTAGGCCTTTAACTTCTAACTGCACCATTTGCTTTGAGTTCATATTTTTCATAGTGTCCTATCAACTGATCAACCTGTCGATTCTATTTGATCTGGTTGTGTATGTTTCAAGGAGCTGGATTCACAGGTTAACCAGATATGTTAAATCCGAATCCAGGGCAAATTTCGGAAACCAAGCTTAGACTGATCTCTGTTCCGTTGCCACGGTGAGCCATTTGGTGACCTTACCTTCAGCAAACACTCGGTATTAAGAGGCCATTGTTGTTAGCAGTGTTATAGTGCAATCATTTATTCTCTATATTCTCTCACTCCTGGTGAAGGATACCCCGAATCTCGGAGTCTGCTGCCAGTGATGTGCTGAGCTAGTCTGGGTACCCCCAGCCCGTTCTGCCGGTGTATTTGAGTTCGCCCTGCAGAAGGCTCTGGAGAAGAGCAATATATTTCTTACTGCTTCCGATACATTTTTGCGGGAGCCAATGACCAACCTGGCTCCACCCCCTGGCGCGCGATTGGCTTGATTGACACAATGACGACAGGGAAGCGACGACCGGCAGCCAATTGCGTACAGAGTCAGTTGAACTAGGCCTGTTGATCACACCTCTTGTGCTGAAGAAAATGACAGCAGCCTCCCCGGGCCAACGTGTAATATACAATTGAGCTTGGTCTGGCAATAGCCAGGCTAGTGCTGAGCCTCTCTGGAGTGATGCGCTGAGCCTCTCAGCAGTGATGTGCACAGTGTAAAAGTGTAAGTCCTTGGCACGCCCAAGCAATGGAGACCTGAATGTGATCGAGTCGACTGCTGTCATATAGCTGCTCTGTTGTGTTCCGAGGGGATTTGAACCCTAAACCCCCCTGTGCTTATCGAGATCAAAGTCTAAATATACATAACTGACGTAAACCAGACAATGACGTAAACCAGACAATTCCTGCCATCGTTGGGTTGATTCTCAAGCAGGTTTGTTTGATCACATGACTGACATACTCTGGTAGGCCGTCCATTAGATTAGGTTGCATTCAGTCTTGATAGCTTAGGCCGTTCCTTGGAATGCTCTGATACTCGCGCTTTTCAATTTTTTATGACTTGAATTTTATGGTCCCGTATTTTATGACCACAATATGAGTAAGAGTAATGAACATATACATATTCATATTTAGAATATTGGCAATCCCCAAAGTGTTTTTTGAAAAGGCTCAACTTGAAATTCACATGTTAAAAAATAAATTGCGATGATCCGATTTTCAAAGTATAATATTTTCAATGTTATGATCAATGGTTGATCACATTTCCTTACCCAAAATTCAATGGCTTTGGACCCAATAGAGGCGGCTGCACAGATTGCGCTTTAGAAAAGCTTTGTCTGCTGACCTGTGTAAATTCCCAGTGTGTTCCTTCCTGCTGGATGACTCAGAACCTTTGTGTGTGTGTTGTGTGTGTGTGTGTGTGTGTGTGTGTGTGTGTGTGGTGTGTGTGCTTGTGTGTGTGTGTGGTGTGTGTGTGTGTGTGTGTGTGTGTGTGTGTGTGTGTGTGTGTGTGTGTGTGTGTGTGTGTGTGTCTCTGTGTGTGTGTGTGTGTGTGTGTGTGTGTGTGGTGTGTGTGTGTGTGTGTTGTGTGTGTGTGTGTGTGTGTGTGTGTGTGTGTGTGTGTGTGTTTGTGTGGAATTTCTCTGATCCTGGAGCACAAATTCTCCTGAGACGCACTGAAATCATACTTATTGAAAGAGAATCCTAGACGAGTGGGAGGGAGGGAGATTAGTATTAGGTCATAAAGTTAGGCGAGGTCACACACGCGCACACACACACACACAAACATGCACACACACACACACACACACACACACACACACACACACACACACACACACACACACACACACACACACACACACAGACAATTTTGTCTGTGTGTTCATGCTCTAGGGCAGCGGTTCTTAATCCGTGGGAACATTTCATAAAACTATGCGACACATGCGTTGATAGATAGATAGATAGATAGACAGATAGAAAGATAATTAAATATGTTCTATTATTTGCCTTGCGGAGACAGCCAATTCTGTGCATGTATGCAAATTAGCCATGCGTGCCTAACACAAGAAAGACATAATGTTGAGAAGTCATACTAAAAAACGGATAGCAAGCGAAAGCTAAACCAGACTGTATCAATCACATACTTTGGGTCCATTCTAACTTATGGTAAGAGGCTAGTCTGTAAAACTTTGCAGTGACTGAATGTTTATGATAAAACAGCGTTTATTGCGTTAGAAAACACCACTTACTGTCAAAAATGACAAAAACTGGACTGTAGCACTATTTTGGAGACATTTTATAAATGATACACATATTTTGAGTCCTTTATGTACCCATTAATCAAAACTTCCGGTTAACCTGCACGTAGGCCTTTAACTTCTAACTGCACCATTTGCTTTGAGTTCATATTTTTCATAGTGTCCTATCAACTGATCAACCTGTCGATTCACACACACAAACATGCACACACACACACACACACACACACACACACACACACACACACACACACACACACACACACACACACACACACACACACACACACCCACACCCACACCCACACACACACACACAGACAATTTTGTCTATCGCTGTCTTTCTGTCTTATCTGTTTTATAGCTTCTTTTTTTTAAATCGCCTTATGCCATTATATGAATCTGTAATATATATATATATATATATATATATATACACCCAGTATATGTCTACTTGGTGAACCTAGTGAAAGGCTGTCGGCCATTTGGACTGGCTGCCACCCTTGCGACCAATGAGTCACCAGCTGAGCCAACCCTGGGTTGGACCCTCCCCCTTTTACGACATCTGAGCAATCAGTGCTATCGAGTCATCCAGCGACGCCCTCCTCCAGTCCCTGCAGGACTTTGGTGTGTTCAGTACCTTGACTGGGGGGCCAGCTGACCCCTCGGGGGGGGGGGGGGGGGGGGGGGCTCGTAGGCGTCCCAGCGTGGGCTAGATCCCATCATGCTCTAGGGCAGCGGTTCTTAATCCGTGGGAACATTTCATTTCATTCAATCTTTGGATGTTCTGATGGTCTTCCAGTCTACGCACCTACCTGACGCCATGCACACTGCCCTTGCTATCATCCCCGCATGCGACCAGAGTCTTCCACCAAGGGACAGGCAGACCTTGCTAAAGCTAGCGTGCTAAGTCATGTGTGTTTTGGGGGAGTTGGATATTTCGCCATAATCTCCCTCTCTACTCCTTCTTCCTTTGCTGCTCGGAGACAACATGAGTTTTGACTCACATGTCAAACTCTTAAGGCTTCGCTCGACTACAGACTGAAGGATAAATCTCCCCGCGGTTCCGTCGCCTAAGCTGTAATCAATGAGAAAGTTCAATAAAACCCCTGCCTTGTAGAACCAATCAAAGTCCCTCCTCCTCGAACCCCTTCACATAGGGGCAGTGACGTGCAGATGTCGCTTGTACTTGTAGACCCTGTCGTACCGACACATGTTTCTTCTGCTTGGTTAAAGCACAAGTCACTCGGCAGAAACCAGCTCAAAGTTGTTTTATAAGTCATGCTGCTGCCTTCTCTGGGCTGATCATTCTAGTTGTGGCAGAACGATTATAAAAGGCCAAACAGTGGTCTGGTAGTGATGGTATAAGCAGTAGTATTAGATAACAGGAGTACCAATACTATCGGCGCTTGTCGTTCAGGTCTCCAGACTCCTGTCAGGTGTCTTACAACTGTTTGTCCAAATTGCGGGAACCAATCGGACACTCTGTTCCAGGGTTGTCTGTCTGGGGGGAGGAGTCTGAACATCCCCAGAAGGAGGAGGAGGAGGTGGAGGAGGTGGAGGAGGAGGAGGAGGAGGAGGAGGAGGATGGGGAGGCACGCCCGTCATCCCCCTGGTCAGAGGAGCGCTGCGAAGAGCTGTGGGAGAGCGTGGAGGCCAACCGCCACAAGCTGACCCGCATCCTGAACCCCGCCAAGCTCACGCCGTACCTCCGGCAGTGCAAGGTGATGGACGGTGAGGACGAGGACGAGGTGCTCAACTCCACGCAGTACCCCCTCCGCGTCAGCAAGGCTGGTGAGCACGCACACACACACGCACATACACATACACACACTCAGTACCCCCTCAGCGTCAGCAAGGTTGGTGAGCACGCACACACAAACGCATGCACGCACACACACACACACACACACACACACACACACACACACACACACACACACAACACACAACACACACACACACCACACACACACACACACACACAGTACCCCCTCTCCGCAATCAGCAAGGCTGGTGAGAGCACGCACACACAAACACACGGCACATACCAGGGATGGATGAACATTAACATTGAAGTGTGTCACTTCATTCCCGCCGCTGTAAATTCTTTTCCAGTCAGGTCCGATTAAATTTTGCATATTTAGTGCATTCGTCATAGCGGCGCTGCACAGTTCTCTAAAACCATTCGTGGGTCCCGTATTAACACAGTGTGTACAGGTAGGATATCTATGATAGGTGTTTTACACTACTGTATCCAGGTCTCGGGTAGACCAGATCCAGACTTCCTATTTTATCACCCGGACATTTACCTCTATTTAACCCGGTCTTTCGCTTTTTGAGACCGACACGTTGTGCGAAGACTGTGTGTGGACGAAAATTTGTGTTGTCGCGGGAAATTTAATAAATCGTCCTGTGTGATTTCAATTAAAGACTTCAATTTCCTGTATGTGTCATTCGTGTCTTGATTTTTTGTGCGTTGCGCGTTTCTCTCTGGGTCTGTTCACATTAAATTTCGTAGCTGTTCTCTGGGTCGTTCACAAACTAGTTGGGCTACGACCTCCCCTACTCAGTGTATATTTTCTGTTACCATTATTGTTTTATAGGGACAAACATAAACCAATTTCCCCTACAGGGGATTGATAAAGTTCTATCTATTGAACAGAAAGAAACACTTGGTCATACTTTACACACTTTACCACAGCATTGGCCTGCTTGAATGCTACAGATATATTTTCAGCATTGGACTGAATGCCACATAAATATATAATTATGTTTTTTGCACGTTTGCCAACGTTTAAAAGTTCAGGGGTATTAAAGTTTCAAGTATATGCTCTACTTGTATTGCTTAAGGCTTAGCCAATAGCTTTTGAGGCAGTGTTTTTTCTGAATATAAGGTGTTAAAAGGGCAATAATTGCTGCTTACCCGTCATACGTTACTGTCATACCATGTTCTGTGGACACATTTGTATGCAGTCACCATGTAAATATATAAAACAAATGTTTCCTATTGCACTTATGATGTGTAGCCATGCATATTTTCTTTTATTGTTTATATTGTCATTTGGATTTTTGTTGAAAATATTTTCTAATAGATTGAATTATCCCAAACTTCCTCATCTCGTAACACCTTGAAATAAACATGACTTAACACTGGCAGAAACCTGTGTATTTGTTTTTTCATATGCGGTAAAAAGTGTAACGTTTCAACTCAGTTCCTTGGTAGCACTAGCTTACATGTAAACATCACTTCTGATGGAGAAAATGATGTGCATGGAACACACTTTTCTTATCTATTGTTATTATTATATTGTTTAAAATGTACGCATATATTTAAAAAATATATAGCGTATAAAAAGTGGCTGGTAAAAAAGATGAGATGGGTGGTGGGCAAGAAAGTTAATTTCCATCTCTGGCCCATATGCACACACGCACATACACACACACATACGAACACACGCAAGCACACAGACATGCACATACGCACACATGCATGCAGGCCTGGTGTCAAACACCGAAACGGCCCAAATTTTCTGCGCAAGACCGGGCAAGAATCCGTAGAAGCCTGACGAGCGTGCAACAACAAAAGCCAACCACAACATACTCTGCTTATCAATTCATGTCAACAACATTTTGTTGGGCCAGAATGGCACAACTGTTCTACACACAACAAAAACAACACAACCACACGAAGAAAGTAAAGATTTACTTTCTGTGAGGGGCTGCAGACAACAGCCCGTCACAATCAAGACACTGATACACAACACAAATGCGGAAACAGTTGTGAAACCATCACTCAGAAACAAACACACAGACACACAGCATCCAGTGTTTATCAGGACGGGTGGGCAAGCACACACATGCATGCAGGAATGCACACACAGTCAAACATCTGTTCACCCTCTGAGAGAGAGAGAGAGCGAGAGAGAGAGAGAGAGAGAGAGAGAGAGAGAGAGAGAGAGAGAGAGAGAGAGAGAGAGAGAGAGAGAAGAGAGAGAGAGAGACAGAGAGAGAGAGAGAGAGAGAGAGAGAGAGAGAGAGAGAGAGAGAAGCAAGAGATAATTTTTAACTAGAGATTAGGAACAGGAAAAACAGGAGGAAGAAGCGGTCTTGTTATCATGTAGCTAGTATGTGGTGTTATGTCATGTGGTATTCTTGTTTTCCCAGTTAAGATCACATAGTAGATAACGGTGTGGAAAGTCCTTGCTTTCTACCAACTGTGCTGTCTTGCAATCATTTAGCATTTCCGAGCTCGGCCGTCGTGAGGACTATTAATAGTCTCTGGGCCCTAGAATCTCCCTCTCGCCTTTCAAGAGGGGCCCCAAAATCCCCCTCTCTCTCTTCAAGAGGGGCCCTAAATCTCTCTCTCTCTTCAAGAGGGGCCCCAGAGGTCTCTCTTCAAGAGGGGCTCTTGAATTTCTCGCTCTCTTCAAAGAGGGCCCCCTAGAGTCCTTTCTCAAGAGGGGGCCCTGAACCCCTCTCTCTCTTCAAGAGGGGCCCCTAGAATCTCTCTCTCTTCAAGAAGGCCCCTAGAGTACTCTCTTCAGAGAGGGCCCTAGAATCTCTCTCTCTCTTCAAGAGGGGCCCCTAGAGTCTCTCTTCAAGAGGGGCCCCTTGAATCTCTCGCTCTCTCTTCAAGAGAGGCCGATCTCAATAAAGAGCCTCAAGAAGCAGCTTCTCAGGTGTGTTCTGCCCCACACTTTAACCCTGCAGGTGTGAAAGAGTGTGTGTGTGTGTGTGTGTGTGTGTGTGTGTGTGTGTGTGTGTGTGTGTGTGTGTGTGTGTGTGTGTGTGTGTGTGTGCTCGTGTCTCAAGGCAAAGTTATTTTTTACAGGCACAATAACAGCGCCTTGAGCAACAAGATACTTGACAGAATAGTTGTTTTAAGCTCTTTTAACAGACAAACTGTGATAAGACAGATAGATTTGTAAATACATAGATTCCAAAATAATACACCACACACACACCACACACACACACACACACACCACACACACACAACACACACAACACGACCACCACACACACACACCACAACACACACAACACACACCCCACAAACACAAATATTCCTACATAAATAATAAAGGAATAAGTTCCTACTGTTAGGGTACTAGTACTGGGACCCAACGCTGAACACAGAGGAGAGCGGAGACAGGGTCAAAGGGTAACGGAATTATTGGGGCAATCGTTCGGGGTCAGGCGAGCGGAGTTCGCGTACGGGAGGGCAAGCGTGCAGGCGGGCAAGGGACGAGCGTCAGGCCGGCGGCCGAGGATCAGGAACCGGCAGGAGAGTCGGACAGGCAGGGGTCGGAGCGCAGGCAGGAATAGTCAGACAGGCGGGGGGTCGGAGAGCAGGCAGGATAGTCGACAGGCGTGGATCAGGAACCGGGAGGTGAGTCAGACAGGCAGGGGTCGGAGAGCAGGCGGGGTAGTCGGACAGGCGAGGTCAGGAACCGGCAGGAGAGTACCAGACAGGCAGGGTCGGAGAGCAGCAGATCTGTAGATACGTAGAAGCTGGTAGGACCGCGAGAGACTGTGTAGACATGCAAACGACGAACTGTGGCGTCGGAGGAACGGAGACTGCTGGCCTTAGTAGTAGAGGACAGGTGATTGGGATTGGAGACAGGTGGGTGCTGGAGAGGACCAGTTACGACCCACGGCCACTAGAGGTGGGTGTTGGACCGCGTGTGCGGGACGTGGCGTAACAGTACCCCCCCTCGACGAAACCGCCTCTCGGCGACGCCCTAGGCAGCCGGTGACGTTGAACAAAGTCCTGATGGCAAGCTGGATCCAGATGTGGCTTCCGGGGAACCAGGAGCGCTCCTCAGGACGTACCCCTCCCAGTCGACGAGGTAACTGGTGACCCGTCCCCGGCGCCGCAACATCCAGCGAGCCGACGGACCGTCCAGGTCTGGGTGGTCACGATCACCCTTGGTGGAGGTGGAGGTGGTGGGGGGGGACAACGACTGTAAGAGACTGGCTTGACCTGGGAGACATGGAAGGTGGGGTGATGCGACGGAGTGCAGGAGGGAGGTTCCAGGCGGGACCGGCAGAGGGATTGACCACCTTGAGACGGTGAAGGATCCGATGAAGCGTGGGGAGAGTTTGGACTCCCCTTCAAGGGAAAGGTCCTAGCCCGCAATCCAAACCCCTGCCCGGGGAACCGCAGGCGCAGGTCGACGCCGCTTATTGCCTGAGGTGGGACGAGAGGACGCCTGAGAAAGTGCAGTGCGTGTCCGACTCCATATGCGGCGGCATCTGCGCAGATGGGTTGGACGAGGGGACGCGATCTCCCCTCTAAGAAATGCTTAGGTGAACTTAAGAGGTGGTGGAGGGTGTTAAGTTTAAGACGCTGGGGGACTGATAAATGAAGAATGGATATGATCGCGTATGTACATGGGAAAGCGTGACACAAAGTAGGTCATTGGTGGATCGCTAGATTATTGTAACACCAAGGGCATTACCAATGAAGGCTCCAATGGGTGGGTGGGTGCTGCGTGGGCTTGTATGCCTAGCTAGCAGTGCCGCTATCCGCAACTTTACTAGGTCTTGAAATTCGCGATCTTTGAAACATGCACACATTTCCGAGCGAGTGAGTTAGATCAGGCATGATACAGAACAGGCCTGGAGTGTAATAGCGCCAAGACATATGAGCAGGGCCCATACACGCACAATCACCCTTAGACTATGAGGTATAGTTATCTGGGGGTCTACAATTCGAGATCTTTGACATCACAACGATGTCACAGCCGGGGATCCGTGCACGGCACAGAATAACGTGTCGAAAACGATGGATGGATCAGGTCCTGTATTTGCACCAAGAAAATTGAAGGAGAGTATCAGAAGCGAAAAGTGGGCCAGCGACCCCTTGGAGAAGAACGGTCATGAATGGTCGCAGGATGGTGGAGATTCCTCGTGCTCAAGGGCTAAGAAACAGGTTGACAATCCGATAAAGTCGAAGGGAAAGGCGAATGGTGTGACAGGGACGGCTGGGAATGGGTAGGGGCTGTTCTACAAAAACTGTACCGAAAAAAAAATCCACGGGGGAAAAATGGAAGCTAGTACGGTCTTAAGGTTATCCAGGGCGCTATAGATCTGATATCAACCCATCGCCGACCGAAACTACACCGAGCGGTCGATCCTATTGCTATCCCATTTATTGGTGGGTATCAGCAATTTAAGTAAACGCCGTCGGATGAAGTCCAAGGTTGCGGGTGAAATCCCATGGGTGGCAGGTAGCGAGATCGGAGGCGCCCAGGTAAGAACTTGGATCCTAACCGCGTCAGGGAACGAACAATCGGTTAGTGGGCGGCGAACCGGGATCTGGCTGTGCCTCTGTGCCAGACAACCGCGGACTCCACCTCCCAGGGGGGCCGACGACGCAAGTGGGTGGCATGAAGGTCTCGGGTCAGGCCGGGTCCACAGGAGAGTCAGGCGGGCAGAGCACTGGCTTGACGTTCTGGAGCCGTGACGATAGTGAGGGAGAATTGAACCGAGCCAAAGTATAAGCCCACCTGGCCTGGGGAGAATTGCCTCTGGCAGACTGGATGTAGGCGAGATTGCGATGAATCGGTCCAAACAATGAAATGGTGAGCCAGGCCCGCCAACCAATGCCGCAACTCTTCCACGCCAGCTTGACCGCTAAGATGCCTCGTTGCCAACGTCGTAAGTTGCGCTCCGGTGGGACAACCTTCGAGATGATGAAGGCAGGATGGAGCTTGGTGGTCGGCGGGTGGAGCGTTGGACAGAACCGCGCCCACTCCGGTGTCCGAGGCATGACCCCACCACGAACTGGAGAAAGGTGTATGTTGAGGTGAGGATGGGGGGCGGAAACGAACCGCGGTTTGAGGCCCGAAAGGCGGTCTCCGCTCGGCGTCAAGCAAAGAGGTCTTGGTGGACGTCAAGCCGTGATGGGGGGGGAGGGGGGTGCTCGCGATCTGGCTGTACCACGAAATAAACCGACGGAGATGTTCGGGCAAGCCAAGGGAACTGTTGCATAATGTCCTGCGGGTTGGAGGGGAGAAAGCGGCCACACCTCAGGCCACCCGCCGAGACCGTTGAGGGGTCATCTCAACCTGGCCTGGCGTTATGTACCCGCAAGGAAGGAGATGGAGGGCTGAACTACGCACTTCGCCGCCTTCACCCAGCCTGTTCTCCAACAACCTCTGCAGGAACCAGTCGTGCCAGGACCGGTCCCCATGGGTTTGGGAGAAGATGATATGTCGCTATGTACGACGATAAACGGTGTGGTTCAACATGATCCCGGAGGACATCCACACTGACCAAGGACTGAAGACAGCGGGGCATAGTGAGGCCGAAAGGGCAGTACCAGTATTCGTAGTGGGCCAAAGGGGTATTCAAAGGCCGTCTTCCATTTCGTCGCCCTTCCGAAATAGCC
>OLKM01005414.1:0-17253 GCA_900291075.1 Melanogrammus aeglefinus | reverse complement strand
TTCAAACGGACGGAGCACATAGCGCTGTTCATAATGATGCTTTGTCTGGCGATGTGATGTGGCTGATGGTGTGTGCTGTGTGTTGTTGTTGTGTGTGTGTGTGGTCAACATGTGTGTGTGTCAGGAAAAGACTGGTCTGGTGTAGGTGTCGCTCTGTGTGGTGTGGTGACTGTGGACATCTCGATCCGTAGATCGTACGTAAGAAAATCAAAATGAAACAAGCACATAAAAAGATTCATTGGGGTTGAATTGAAGAACTGAAGCTCTTGTGGACGGAGGAGAAAGCGGCACAAACAAGAACAATGTAGTGCGCAAATTCAACCAGTTATTATGTCCCTTGCGCTTTAGTGAAAACAACGTCAAACAAATACTCTGTTTCCAACTTACAATACAATCGGAATACCCCCCGCACCCCTACTTCCAACGTCCCTGCCACTTAGCCAAGTAACAGGACAAATAGATGATTACAATACACTCAAGAATCATGACCATCTCTAAAAGGATGATCAGCCATCCTAGAGAGCACGCTAGCTCCTTTGGTTCCCTTCTTGCGGTTGCCTCTACAGACAAAGCAGCCCACTGGGGCATTTAAGTATATGCCGTAATTGTTTACAGGATGTTCCAGAATCAAAGGCGAAAGTAGAAACGGGTGGCCAAAAGCTGTCGATTGTTAGTTATCACAGACAATGTTCTCGAGATATAACAATCAATGTTCTGTACGGAGCCTCTCCTTCGGACGTTAGAGACGCATGCCGCGACAGAACCTTGTTTGGTAAGTCGCGTGACTTCCAATGTGCTCCACGACTATAATACTCTTCCAACTCTGAGTACATGAGCTTGAAAATTGTGCTTCTTGACGAAGAAAATTTTTGAATACGTGTCGCTGATCGACGAAAAATAGATTGAATAACGTGGACAAGGGTCACGAATTTCGTGAGACCGGCGGGTGTGCATGTGATCACCATGTCAACCCACATTCACTAAAACAGCCTTATCCCTCCTCTCATTTTATCACCATGGTCAACCACATCACTAAAACAGCCTTATCCCTCCTACTCATATATCACCACTGTATCAACCACACTCACTAAAACAGCGCCTTAGTCCTCCTTCATTCACACACTCCGACCGGACACTGTTTAAACATCTCACCTGGTTCCTCTGAATATGCACTGCATTTATCCATCTTTTAATGTCCCAGCCGGTTTCTCCATTAGAGTGGTTCATCTCTTCAAGTCGGAGATCCATCCAGCTGATGGCTTCCAAGGAGCTCTGCTCTCCCCTGCTGGACTGTTCTAGTATACAACTAATAACCAGCCTTTACTTTTTATTTATGGTCATTTGATAGATGCGCATTTTTATAATCTCTGTTATTCACTCACTTTGATTCAAAACGAGTTCATTATTTCCAAAACCAGTCACTCTTCATGGGAGCACACTGCGTGGGATCCAGGGAGTCTGCCTCTCTGCTGCTGCTCTTGGACTTCACAACACACACACCACACACACACCACACACACCCACACAACCACACACACACACACCACACACACACACACCACACAACACACACACAGCTTCCTGTTACTTCAGCACTTAATGATTGGAGCCTGTTGTATCACTGCTGAGCTCGAGATAGAGGAGACGACAGAGAGACTCCTCTTCGTTACCTCTTAGCTTCTGCTCCGGCGGCCATGTTCCCAGGACAGAGTGGTCTCCAGCAGTGTAGGACCCCCCTCCTTCTCCTCCTCATCATATGTAGACTGGAAGACCTGGACACAAAACCCAACTACACCACTGTTTCTACAGACCTTACTCGAGTTTTATTCTCTGCTTTTCATACGACGCCTAGATCTATTTCCCAGATACCACAGGGGGCTTGCTGCTCTGGTTAACTTTGGAACAGAGGGCAGGCGTGGTCTTTCCAAGGAGCGACAGATCCCATAGACGCCTCTCATTCTCAAGGAAGGGCAAAGATGTGGAGATTCTGACCAGAAGTGTCTAATACACTCTTTTAAATAACCTTTCTCATTCCACACAAAGGGTCTCAAAGGGCTCAAATGTGTGCTGATAAGATGAAGTCACCGTGCTTGCTATCATCACCGGACTGCTTCTGTTCTGGTTAAAACACTCGCTGCTGAAAGGGCAGGCGACCATATATGGACCTTCCTCATGGAAGGTATAACATTCCACTAACCAGATCTGTGATGCAGGCTTCGCAATGAGAAACAAGACCCCTAGTACCAGATTTGCGTTTAAATTTACTCACCTAACCAGGAGTGGCCGCTTTGCTTGTCTTATAGTATAATCACGGGTAATCTTACAAATGGCACTGCAAATATACACAAACTCGCACTCATTCTTTAGAGTGTACATGATCATTTAAAACGTCTTGAGAGTATGAAACCAACTGATTGACACAGGGTCGTTTTGAAACCCTCGCGAAAAAGATGCACCACAGCTCCACCTGCTGGTGAGAGGAAGTCAGTGCGATTGGTTGACCTGAAGAACATGGACCAGTCGTCACCAGTGACCTGACTGTGTTGCAAGGCAGCTGGTCGCAGAGGAGTTAATTTCACTCGAAGGTCATGGACCCTTCTCATTACGAGCTTGATTGATCTCACGATATAGAGTCAGGCCTACACGCTACCTGCAGGATGATGCAGGCCCACAGAGAAACAAAGACCAGCGCCAGGTTACCAAGATGACGTGAACCACTTTAACAACACGTTCCACTCAACCAGATGGCCCTCTCTGATCCATCCAATAATCGTGTACATTGATTACATACCGCCGGACTATCAGCCATAATCTGAATATCACACAATGTCATCTCTGTCTAAGTTACCCTTTAAAGACCACCACAGGACATTTGTGATTTAGAACAAATCCTTAAATCAGAGGAAACATATATAACCTCAACCTTTGTGCTGACTTTCTACATTTGACATTATCATTATTAAACTTCACGCCTGACCGCTTGACTCCTGGCTGGAAGGTTCTGGGTTTCCGATCCCCAAAGCCCACTAGTCTAACACTTAGAATTCTTACAAGAGCAGGAATTTTAAGAATGGTGTCCATAGCAATTTTGACGGAATAGCAATAAATCCATGCATTACTAACAATTTTTAACTAACCATCACCCCATTATAAAGATTCAAAGGTTATTACTATTAAAATATGATCTATAGGGATCAGAGTGGACTACAGTACTCGCATAGTCGTCTTTCTGCTGTGATAGAAGTGAAAGCCACAGCAAACCGTCAGACTCATAACAAATTGAAATGATGAAACCAAACCATTAGTATGGGACCGCGTTCCTAACTCCTCCCACACTAACATGTTAAGACAGCTGATCAAAGAATAATAACAATCATTAGGAGAATAATGAACGTACGGACAGAGAGCTTGATTGCGTTAAGAGGGCTCAGAGAAAAACCAAGCGACACTTGATTGGTTGAATTAAGCTTATTAACTGAATAATTAATCTGATATTGGCTAATATCTAATTTATGTCTATTCAATAGTCAGCTTTTCTTCGCTCTTAATTTGGTCGTTGCCTACAACCAAATTGATCACATATGCGCTCCAAATATAATATAATAATAAATTTCATAATAACATTCAACTATAATATCAATTTATATTTTACTGCCGTAAAACATCTCTGTGAGTTTAATTGAGTTGTTCAGAGCATCGACTGGGAAGCCAACTTTCTAACCAGACGATAACCATCCTTTTAAGCAATAAAAAAGTGATTTCTTTTCCTGTCAATTACTTGTGAGGTGACCAGTTATGTTACTTGGAAGAACGTTTATTTTGGATTCGAGATGTTGTCACTATGTTCTGAGAAAAAAAATCGTTGCATTCTTTCCTTTTACATTGCTCACTCCTTCTTGGATACATTTTTTGGCGCTTAGTTGCCTTACGGAACAACACGGGGACTGAACGTCCTGCCAATTAGTGGACGAATAGGTTGGCACTTCACACACAGCCAGTCTCCTTCCCCTGGTCTATTTGGTCAGAAGGTGAACCCCACGATTGGATTTCACCGGGCCCCCTTAAGTGGCTCCCCACGCCAATAAACCAGAGCTTGAAGCATGGGCCTTTTGATAGAACGGACCTCAGAGATCTTACTAATTGACTATTTTATCAGTACGCAGCGATGTCCATTCCTATGACGAGTCCCAGATCAAACAGCGCTGGTGTCTGGCGCTGAGGGGCAGCAGAAGGGAAATGGAAATTTAATTCCTTTTAAATCATTTCTGATTCAGCTTTATGGATTTGACAATACTTGTTCCTAAGGCGCTCGTGTTTAGGCTTATTGGTAGCAACAACTCTAGATAGAAATTAGCGCAAAGTGATTATGGAATAACTTTTAAAAAAGCAGAAGGAGAATAAATTCTGGAGAGCGTTAACTTCCCCAGAGAAAGTGATCTGTGAAATGCAGCGTCTTGGACCGACTCAGGTGCTCGGTACCTTTTGGTTACGCATGGAAGACACCAGGGTGACTAGGAGGCCTGAGGTCGCCCTCCGATAGAAAGGTGGAGGGGTCCATTCCATGGCCCAGATGAAAAGGTTCCCTTCAGCTCCAAGCAAAACACTAAGTTCTGTGGAGGGGCAGCGTAGCCGGAGGAGGAGTCATTCAATCACCTCGTTGTCTTCATCAAGAGACCTCTTGAAAGCCAGGCAGTCATCAAGTTGTGCTTCATGGTGTCCCTATCGCAAGGCTACAGCTGACTCGGAGCCTGTGCAAGACGTCATTCAGAATGAGATGGCCTGGAAGTCTATTGGGGAGTTTAGACAGACGTCCATGACTTTGGACAGCAGGCTGCAATTTATTGAGGCTTCTGGAGAATCTATCGTGCCTGAGTGAACCTCGGTACTGCATGATACAGTAGAGTAGAAGCCATCTGCTTGAAACACCAGCCTGGCGCGTGCGCGTCGGATTGCAGCGGTGGTCTCACTGAACCCCGGAGTGGCGACAGACGACAACGCTGGCGAGTCAGGGTTTAAATACCCTAGATATATGAGGTCCTTCTTGCGTTTTGTCGCGTCTAAGCCCTAGAATCACAAACCACAGAGGTATACACCTACTGAATGTGACTGATAGACCTTCATTGAAACAGAGTTCCTTGGTCTGACTCTGTTGGTACTCCTTGGTCTGGCCTTGGCATGGGCCGTCTCTCCACGCCCCAGACGAAGGAGAGGTTCCTCCTCTGAAAGCCGCCTCCAAGCACACACCTCTGTGTGTTTCCAACATGGGAGGGCTCAGGGTCGCTCCGTAGACGGGAGGTGATGGCATCAACTCAGCCTGGCAAGGCCTCAGTGTCTGGAGAGACGCCAGTAGCTCGAGGCTGTCTACCTGTCAGGCTGCTTCCATAGAACTGCTTCTCACCCATAACTCTACTCGATCACTGCCTCTCGACAGCTGGGCTGATCATGAGTACCTGTCAGGGTGGAAATGCACTGGCTGGATTGATCCAGTTGATTATTAATTGTTATGTAGACGAAGCGCCTCCTCGTTTTGTCGCATTTTTATTCATGCAACCCCCTCGGACCCTTAAAGTGCAACATACTTCAATCCTGCGTGCGAACACAAGAGAACATTCCAGTGAATCCTTCTGAGTTGATTATCAACCAATTATTGCTTTAACCAGGACAACAGAAGAAGACATACCACTTTACATGGAACACAATAAACACAAGGCACCTATCAAAGAAGTCACAGTCCCGACGATGGAACACCAATATAGACAGCTAGACTCTAATCACATAGAAGAACAGATCCCACTTACGATGAACACAATAAACACAAGACTCAATCAAAGTGAAGGAACCAGTCTCCTTACATGAACACATAAAACCACAAGACTCAATCATAGCAAGAAGCAGTCCGCTTACATGAACACTAATTAAACACCAAGGCACTCAATCAATAGAAGAAACAGTCCACTTACATGAACACAATTAAACACATAGGACTCCAGCCAAGTAGAAGAACACATCCCTTACATGAACACAATAAACACAAGGACTCCAACAATAGAGCAGCAGAACCATTACTGTAATGATATGTATGTCTGTATATTATATTTATGACACTAGGTGGCAGTGTTGAATTACTAGATCAGATGATTTCTCGGGGTGTAGAAGAACGAACAAACCAAGTGTAACGGGAGAACCATGGAAGGCTGGTCAACATAAAACACCTACTAGAATATCCAAAGTTGTTTATTTATAATTACATAACTTTACAGATACTAATCATAAACAGGTTATGTGCACATATCTTTTAATAACTGAACATGTTCTGCTGCTGTGGTGTTCCCCACAGAACACAAGGAATCAATACTTTAAAGTCATCACAACATGATCTTTTCCCATAGACCGCTCGCATTATGAATATAATATAAAATCTGCTTTACATCATGTTAGGCTTATCAAAATATAAACTGGTATCAGAGCCCAGTAGTATGAATCTCTGAAAATAGACACATTTGTAGTATAAACATGTTGAAATTTACCATCTATCAATAATTAAAATACATTTGACATTAGAAATATAGTCTTTGTAAAGCCTGCTAAGTAAACCTGATGGAAGATCTTTAAAGTCTCTTCCTTTCATGGTTAATCAAGATCAACTTTAAGAAGCCCAAGAAAATGTAGCATCTGGATTATAGTAGGCCCTACATGAATATAAATCACCAAAACACTGTGTGTGTGTGTGTGTGTGGTGTGTGTGTGTGTGTGGTGTGATGTGTGGGTGTGCTGTGTCGTGTGCTGTGGTGTGTGTGTGTGTGTGTGTGTGTTGTGTGTGTGTGTGTTGAGCACAAAGGCCTCTTTCCAATAATTCTGAAATCCAAACAACTCCACCGCATACACTGTTATCGAGATAGTGACCGCATTTTGATGCCTAATTTGTGTAAATTTTGCTTTAAATCAGTAATAACTTAAGCCAAAAACTGATGTTCAACACGGTTTCTTCTTTCTTCTCCGGTCATACATGTAGCTTAGGATACAGGACACATGTTTTCGTCTTGTTTTTACTATTCCTAGTGGTCTTAACAGTAACAGAATTTTCTGATATTTGTTATAAAGTGACCAGACGTCGGAGATCAAAACGGGGAACATTATCACAGAAAAGGGGGGAAACTAATTTCCAGTTTGACTATCAGTCTGAATTGAAGAACCCCTTCGATGCGTAGGCCGATAGCAATTCGAGCACTGGAGGCTATAGCCCGGGATCTTTGGGAATAGCCCCGGATCACTGTGCCGTAAACATAAATAAATAAATACATAATCTGGAAAATAGCCCCGTAGAGTTCACTTCTTGGTGGGTTGGGTTCACCAGGCAGCACACGATGGAGACATGGTAGCATTAGTGACACAACCACCAACATTCTGACATGTTCCATATATGGGCAGGTTTAGAATAATTATGTTTACAAAGAGGTTTAAAATTCAACGTCGGTATTTCTTTCTTTTCTCTATGCATAGCGCCATCTCGTCGTTATTGCTTGTTTTGTGCTGCGCTAGCCTTTTAGTGAGATCAGAGAGTGGTTGAGAAGGACAGTAATAAAATATTCTTTTGTAAGATGGATATAAGAGAGAGACGCCGGCAGTGAATTCACAACCCGGTCCACTTGACATCGGGTGTAGGTGCATACAGTTTGTGGTAGAGCCAGTTGTAACACACTTCATTAGTCCCGGGTTTTTATTGGTTTCTATCACTGAACTTTAGAACAAAAACTCTTGCTCCAGCAACGATGGGAAATACTATCAAATGTATTATTTAAACCAGTGTGAATATTTGTAACCATAGGTTACCAGGCAATCAAATAACACACACACACACACACACCCCTGAGGCCCCCCCCCCCCCCCTCCAGGAGCCCAGGGAGGAGGTCCTGTGTGTGTCTATAACCGACACAGAGACGCTGACGCTGAGCCCCCCCCCCGTATCCCCCGTACCCCAAGCCCCGGGAGGAGGTCCTCCTGGGTGAAGGAGGAGCAGAAGGTTTGGAGGTGTGTCAGTGTGTCTGAGGACCCTCCTCCACCTGGGGACACTCTGTAGAAGGACAGAGAGCCAGCAGGCCGGTCCATGATACACTCTCTACTCTGGTGGAAGCCAGCGGGGCAGAGAGGGAGGACTTTATATCTACCATTGTACCAGGCAGAGTAACGACCATCAGAACAATAAAGCCTCCAGGACTTGTTGTTCCCTCCAAGCCTGCTGTCATCACCCCGTCCTCTCCTTGTGATTCCTCTGTATGTCACTCCTATACCAACACCTCCTTTCCACTCTACCTCCCAGTAACAGCGGCCAGTCAGAGCCTCTCTACCCAACAACTGGAGCCAGTATCAAATCTCCCTGGTGTGGATCCGGATTACGGACTGGTCCTCTCCAATCCACGTCACCTTCCTGTTGTCCTCAACAGAGGAGAGTCGGTCTGTAGGCCGTGTTGGGAGTCCAGTGTGAGTTCACAGGATCTGAGGGAGAACCAGACATGATGAGCTGCTGAACCGCTCTTCACCGTCCTTCATCATCATCATCATCATCATCATCATCATCACCATCATCATCACTAGTACTGTTCTCCTGCACTCTTCTTTTTTTTTTCATCTTTTCAGACTCATTTTGTGATCGCTCTTTCATTCTTCAGCCGCTCCGCCTACCCCTCAGCCCCCCCGTCCCCTCCCCCTATTCCCCCTCAGCCCCCCGCCTGATTCTCACTTCCTGCTGTGTGGAGGGCACTTTCCATCTCAATATGGGGTAGTGTGATGTGATGAATCAAACAGACACTACACTTCTTCTTTAGAGCTGGTTTTTGTCAGCCTCCACACTCCACCGTGCTCCACACTGGGGGGGAAACACAGTGAGAGCAGCATGTTGAAATATTTACCTTCATCATCTGTTGTCTCATCACGTTCGACACAACATGAGTGACAGCTGCCTCTTCAAACCACTTCATCCAGCAGCCAGCTTGAAATCCTTGTAGGAGACTTTGGTCCCTGCAGTGGTGAGCTGTCCTCTCCATACCTGAAGAGTGTCCAGTCTCCAGCGTGGATCCTCCAGTCCAGCAGAGAGCAGCGCACAGCTCCAGAGTCTTCCTTGGGTGATTGTAGCTCAGGTCCAGCTTCTCAGATGGGAGGGGGTTGGAGCTCAGAGCTGAGGCCAGAGAAGAACAGCCTTCCTGTGTGGACCAGGCAGCCAGAAAACCTGCATACACACACACACACACACACACACACACACACACACACACACACACACACAACACACACACACACACACACACACCACACACACACACACACACACACACACACACACACACACCATTTATTGAATCTGATTGAGAGCAGTTTCTACTAAAGTAACCACATTTATAAAGTGTATTCATTTCCAATATTGAAAGTAAAGCTGTACTGATACTTCATGGAGCAAAGCGGTGTCATCCTGTCTGAGAAACAGGGAAGAGGAAGTGGGGAGATGACATCACAGTCAGCAGAAACTTCCTTCACTTGGATGGTGACAGGATCTTAAACAAATGCTCCTTTCTCAATAGCTACAACTCAATGAGATATTGTTTGGTTAGAGTCAGGAGAAGTCTGCTGTGTTTGGTACGCTGAGACCGTTTCTTCACAGGTTCTAACATTGTGTAGGAACCAGGAGTGTTTTGTAAGCAGGCAAACAAGCACCAACAGAAATTGCCATCAGGCAGGAGCAGCAACTTTACTTTTGGAAGCTAGAATAAGCCAGTTTGACACAAGAGGCTGACAACTGGACCTGAGGGTTTTCCAGTGCTTGTACAGTGGTGTGGACTCCCCAGTCCCAGCAGAGAGCAGCTTCACTCCTGAATCCTGCAGATCTTATGTACTCAGGTCCAGCTCTCTCAGGACTAGAGGAGTTGGAGCTGAGAACTGAGGGCCAGAGCTTCACAGCATCTCTCCTGACAAGATCACAGCCATTCAGCCTTCAATAGACATGTTTAAAATACAAGAATAACAAGAAACTGTGTTTAAAATAACTAATTTGCTTTTAACATTATGAAAGAATTGTGTTGAAATATTTTAGTAGAGATGTTTTAATAACTAACAAAAATATATTAGTCAATACATTAGATCCTTATCTTATTGTATATTTGGTGTAAAATGTATGGTATTTAATAGTGGTTTTGTAGGGTTTGTAAAGCCATTTGTATATTTATATGACATTTATTGTAGTATATTGTGTATTGTATTGTAATACATGTTATTAGTGCATCTAGGTGTTTTGTATGAGAAGTTCTAATCCAATATTATATACTTTGTGTTGAGAGGAGAAATATATCAGAGATGCGAGCAGGAAACACAAAAGAGAGCAAAGACAGCAATTTTGTTGGGTACAGGGGTGTCCAGTTGTTGTTCTGCTTCACTTTATGTGCTCGGCTCAATGAAATGGTTTCTGCCTCATAGGCTTTATTGGTTGCTCTCACGATCAGAGAACTGGACTTTAACTGCAATGGTGCAGTTAAAGTCTTTACAATAATTGATTTGTGGCCCACGGATGTGTTAGTTGTTCGCCCCGGCAAAACAAAGTCATTTTTGGCTTGCGCCTTTTGTCAGTGATATGTCGTCATAAACGTTTGCAGGCCTGTCCTGGGCTCCAGTGTTGGGAACACAATAGACTCTTTAGCTCTTTAACTGATGTGTAAGAAGAAGTCCCGGTACCCATTTATAGGGAGTTGAGAAGACTGAGGTTTTCCGTCCAAAAACACTCTCAGACACAAACAGAAACACCCAATAAAACCCGGCCCCACATACACTCTCTCTCCGTACTCCTTTAACCGTCAAACAACTAAGAAGTAAAATGTCTAAACATCATTTAGCTGGGCGATCTCTAGAGAGAAATAAAGTACTCCCCTCCTTTGTTCTCTTTTCCCTCTCTCTCCTTTTCCCCGCTCACTCGTGACCTCTCACCCTTCCCCAGATGACCCTGAAGTCTCTATATCAACCAAGCCTATTGTTTAAACCCAAATATCATCAATATAACCAAATGTACTTAGCAAGGTAAAAAAAAAAAAGTACAGTGAGTTGACTAATATTAATCATGAATAATAATGAATAATGGAGTAATTTTGTTTGACTATTTCAAATCATTTTTATGTAAATGTTTCTGTTGTGGCTTTCAGGAGGTCTTAGGCATCCAACTAGAGGTCTCTGACCCTCCCAAGACCCCCTATATTTCACCCTGCTCTCAACCATCAACGTCCTGTATACAGAGGACACTATTGGTATGTTTTGGGTTTATATTTAGAATTAAAGATTTGAAGGATATAGATGTATTAGAATATTCACCTCAACAACAAGGGGTAGCCTTTATATGATATGAAAGTCTTGAATGTGGTCATCACACAGGTACTGAGATATAAACTGGCTTATATAACTCTGACATTGAACATTTATTTGTAACTGTTTTGCACATTGAGTAAAACTTGACCTTGAGGAGTTTCCAGTGTACAGTGTGGACTCCCCAGTCCAGCAGAGAGCAGCTTCACTCCTGATTCCTGCCAGATCATTGGTACTCAGGTCCAGCCTCTCTCCAGAACTAGAGGAGTTGGAGCTGAGAACTGAGGCCAGAGCTTCACAGCATCTCTTCTGACAGATGACAGCCCTCTCAGCCTTCAAACAAAATAGACCATGGTTTAAAATACAAGAATAACAAGAAACTGGGTTTAAAATAACTAATTTACTTTTAACATTATGTAGCCCTCTCACTCAATTCTGGTTTTACTAAATTACTTGTATAGGATGTCCCTTTAACATATAAAAGTTACTGCATGGGTTGTGAAATGGTGAGAACTACGAAATATATTAACTGGAAACACGATTTAAGGATGACTCTGGCTAAGATGCCAAGAGGCCTGGTTAGTTTATTAATGTAACTATACTGGTAAAGAGCATTAGTTTCCCATGCAGTGTATTTCAACTGTAACTATAACCAGGCGCTTCGTCAGACCTGCGCCTTCGAGGCTATAGCCCAGGATCTTTTAGGAATAGCCCCGGATCGCTGTGCCGTCAAAATAAATAAATACATAATGCTGAAAATAGCCCCGTAGAGTTTACTTCTTGGTGGTTGGTTACCAGCAGCCACAGATGGGAACATGTAGCCATAGTGACAACCACAACCAATTCTGACACGTCCATATTATGGGCAGGTTTAGAATTAATTTTGTTACAAAAAGGTTTTAAAATTCAACGTCAGTATTCTTTCTTCCCTATGCATAGCGCATCTCGTCATTATTGCTGTTTGGTGCTGCTAGCCTTTTAGTGAGATCAGAGAGTGTTGAGAAGGACAGTAATAAGATATCTTTGGTAAGATGGATATAAGAAGAGAGACCGGCAGTGAATTCAACCCGGTCCACTTGACATCGGGTAGGTGCATGACAGTGGTACTGTCATACCAAATTTGTACCGGGTGCCAAATTTGTACCGGGTTACGTAATCCATTCCAAACCTGCCTAGCAACAGATGATCGCGGACGATCGCGTCGAATGACGCGTAGGAAGGTCTCGCGAAACATTCTCGATATTGTTCACGGAGCGCGACAAGACAGATAGCACATTATATTTATTAGCGTTCCTAATTACATTTATTAGCGTTCCTAACTTTATATTTGTATTGGATTTAATTGTTTAATCACATTTAGCTAGTAACCTGAGTGTAGTAAACCGAGTGTTTAACGTTCTCGTAGTCTAGCTAGCTAGCTTGTGTTAATTTAATTTAGGTAGATAGCTAGGTAGGTTAGATAGCGAGATTGGCTAGATAGATAGCTAGATAGGTAGTATTATGTTTGAGATAGATGGCAGGAATAATGCAGTTCGAGACGAGGGTAACGTTCAACTTACCAAAACCCCCACGTTCCTTACGCTGTCCCCTGCACTACCTAGTAGCGCACTACCTAGTACCGAGTGTGCATAACAATAAATGCACATATATAACATTTCCCCTTCCCCTCAAAAGCACAGAACCCAATTAAAAACAAGTAACAAAACTAAACTACTAAAATTAGTAGTAGAACGCCCTCAAAGCCTAGGCATGAAACTCAGTAACATAGTCTTTCAATTATAGTGGGGCGGGCCCCTGTTCCGCGTACTGCCCGGCCCTCCCCTAACCAAGTGGGCGGTGGCCTTTCCAGAACAGCTGGTGGGGTACACCCTGAGGTGGGCCCAGAGCATGGTCGGGCACTGTATCTGGCTGGAGGCCAGGAGGCACCAGATCAGGAGCTGGTTGAGGGTGCAGCTGAGGCGCCGGTGGCCATAGTGGCCCACCCTGTGGGGGAGGGATTGGTGGCAGTGGGGCCACCAGTGGAGGAGCCGCCGGCTGTGGAGGGGTCCCCACTCCTTCACTCGGATTAGGCACTCTCCTCAGTCGCTTTGCATGCCAGCGAGATCCGTCACTCAGCATGAACGTGGCTGGACCCAGCTGGCGTTCAACCTGGAGGGGCTGAGACCAGTATGATGCCATCTTATTGCCACAATGAGGCCTACGGGCCCGGACCCAGTCACCCACCCGGAGAGCAGTAACCTTGACTCTGTGTTTCTGGTTGTAATACTGCTGCATTTGATGCTGGTGTCTGGTTACGGAAGCTTTGACCTGTGCCTGGGGGCTGCCTTTGGCAGGTGTTGTGCTTTGTGCCCTGAGTCTGTCCAGCGGCAGTTGCATTTCTCGACCCAGCATCAGGAGCGCTGGAGAGGCCCCCGTTGTGCTGTGCTGGCTGGCCCTGTAGTTGCATCAGGGGTTTGGTTGAATGCTGTCTGGAACGCACACCCCTGAGCCATGTGGGCTCGGATGCCGTTCTTAAGGCTCTGGTTGAGCCTCTCCACGCCTCCGTTAGCTTGGGGGTTGCAATATGCTGTGCGAATGTGCTTTATCCCCCTCTCCCCGAGAAACCTGGAGAAGTCTGCGGAGACAAACTGGGGCCCATTATCAGTAGTGATGGCGCGAGGCATGCCCCAGCGTGCAAAGAGGCCCTCCAAGATGTCTGCGATCACCTGCGTTGTGACGGTCCCAGCCGGAACCACTTCGGGCCATTTTGAGTGGAGGTTATACAGCACTACCAGGAAGCGCTGATGGTGGGGGATTCCACGGCCGTGGATCTCCCCGTAGATGTCGAACTGAAGGTGTTCCCATGGGCGGGATGGCCATGGCACTGGTTGCAGAGGGGTTGGCACTGGAGGTCCGGTTTTCCCACTGAGAAGGCATGCTGCACAGTCCCTGACGAGTGCTTCTATGTCGCGGTCAATGCCCGGCCACCAGACAAGGTCTCTGCACCTCTGCTTAAGCTTGACGTTGCCAAGGTGCCCTCAGTGTGCCATCGATAGCACCACGCCCACGCAGCAGGCCCATGGGCACCACTGTGCAAAGGCCCCTGGAGAGGCAGACATTTACCCACGCATGAGAGTTCCCGCACCCTAGAAAATGGGGTGTGCTCATTGGGAAACCTTCGCTGGCCATCCTGAGCGTAATGTATGTTTCGTAGAGCAGTCAGCATGGGGTCGCCCCTCCGATTCTTGCTGGTAACTCCTCCAAAGACACGGCTGGCTGAAGAGGCGTGTGTAGCATCTGGATGAGTTCGGGTTCTGTGTCGACACCCGGAGAGGCGATTGGTGTGGGGCCGTCGATAGACCGTGAGAGTAGGCCGGCGACCACGTTGTCCCTGCCGGGAGTAAACTTTGGCTCGTAGTCATACTGCCTCAGGCGTTCACCCCATCTATGCAGGCGCAGGGGTTTGTGGCCCGAACCCGAAGCCGTCAGCAGCGCGGTCAGGGCCTGATGGTCCGTTCTGAGGACGTAATGCCGTCCATAGAGGTAGAGGTGCCACCGCTCGGAAGCCCAGACACAGGCGAGTGCCTCGCGCTCACCAACGGAGTAGCGCTGTTCTGTAGGTGTCAAAGCCCTGGAGGCAAAGGCTACAGGCCTCTCTACCCCGTCCTGTACCTGTGACAGGACTGCTCCAATTGCACGAGCCGAGGCGTCACAGGTGACGATGGTCTGGCAGTCCGGGCTGAAGTGGGCCAAAATGGGGGGCATCGTGAGCTGGTCCTTCAGTGTTTGCACCGCCTCTGAACATGCCGCGGTCCAGTTCCACGGCTCCTCCTTCTTGAGCTGCTGGCGAATTGGAGCGGTGGTCAGTGAGTAGTGAGGCAAGAACCGGAGGTAGTAGGCTGTCATGCCTAAAAATGAGGCGACCTGGGAGGGTGAGGTCGGCTCTGGGATCTTGTGAATGGCATCAACGTTCGACTGCAGAGGGGCAATACCCCCTGCCGAGAGAGCCCAAAACCCACTAAGTCGATGGCCGGCGCCGCAAAGCAGCATTTCTCCCCATTCAGTGTCAGGTTGTTCTCCAGGAGGGCCTGGGCCACTGCCTGGAGGCGCTTGTTGTGTGTCCTCCGAGGTCCGGAGCGTGGACAACAATGTCGTCGAGGAACACTGCCACCCCAGGGATGCCTGCCAGGATGGTGCTCATCACCTTCTGAAAGCAGCTAGGGGCAGAGCTTAAGCCAAACGGCATCCGTTTGTATCGAAACACACCGGCGTGCGTCACGAAGGCTGTGAGGTCCCTGCTGGCTGGGTGAAGTGGCACCTGTAGATAGCCCTGGCGCAGGTCAAGCTTGGTGAACACTGTCGAGCGTGGTGAGCTCCTCGGAGGTAGGTAACGGGTACCTGTCCGGATTCACTGCCTTATTCACCAGGCGGAGGTCAACGCAGATCCGTATCCCCCCTGATTTCTTCTTTGCGATGACCAAGTTCGAGATTCAGGGGGAGGCATTGACCTGCTCGATAATGCCCATTTCCAGGAGAGAGCCGAGCTCACGGGTGACATCATCCCTCAAGGCCAGGGGAATCCGGCACAGGGGCTGGATGACGGGTGACACATCTGGATTCACCAGAGGTCTGTGTGTAAAAGCTGTGAGACAGCCCAGGCCGTCGAACAGAGTCGGCCACTTTTGCTGCCAAGTGGAGTCGACGTGGTGAATAGCAGAGCGCCGACACTGTCCCTGAGCATGAACCCCAGGCCCGTAAACAGGTCCAGACCCATAAGGTTGGCCCCCTTCCTGGCAATGTGAAAAGGGAATGACAGCAGGTGCTTGGAACCGTAGTGGACAGGGACATGGAGCACACCCAGGATATCTATCCTGGAGCTGTCATAGCCACATAGGGGAGTAGCAGGCTGTTCCAATGGCAGGTGGGAGAAGAACCTGTAGTAAGTGCTGGAGTTGAGGAGAGATGCAGCCGCACCTGTATCCATCAATAGAGGAAGAGTCACCTCAGCTAGCTGCACAGTGCATGTTTCGAAAGCCACCTGCCCAGCAGTCACATTCCTGATCTCTGTGTGATTATTGTGAGCAGGTGGGCGTCCCATGGTCTGGGGTAGAGCTGCCGGGGCAGAACGGCACATTATGGCAAAATGATTTTGTCTCAAACAATTTCTGCATTTTTGTCCCCTGGCAGGGCAATGTTGGGCTCTAGTATGGTGTGATTTTGAACCGCAGTTCCCGCAGACCTCGGAGGTGCGCCTGTTGCTCTGCCTCTGTGCGACCTGCACTGGGAAACTCGCCTCCGAGCAGCACTGGCTGTCGTCTGTGGAGTGAGCGCCGTAGTGCGCGTGATAGGTTGGCTGGAGCGGCTGAGTAGGCGCGTCCGCGATGGGTCGCGCGCCCGCGAACACAGTGGTACACTCAACGGCTGTCTCAACTTGCAGCGCTACCTCTACAGTTCTCCCCAAAGTCAAATTGTCTGATTCAAGCAACAGTCTCTCTCTCGTTTTCTCACACAGTATTCCCTCGATGAACTGGTCTCGAATTATCTGTTCCTGCAGTGCCCCATAGTCACACAGGCGGGCCATGTCTCTCAGGTTAGCCACATAGTTACGAACGGACTCACCGGGTCTTTGTAGCCGCCTCCTGAGCTTGTAGCGTCGGAGTAAAAACCTCTGTTGACCGGTGAAGTGATTCGTTAAAAAAGCTACTGTCTCCTCATAAGTTTCAGGCAGACCCAGGGTGCGAAAGATCCTTTGCCCCTCCACGCCGAGACAATGGCGAAGGAGTGCCATCTTCCTCTTGTCGGGTATATCATCATAGCCCAAAGCATCCAGGTACACCGTGAAATTTTCAACCCAATTCGCCCACGGAATTGGGGGGTCTCCGGGCACGGCAAGGAAAGGAGCGGGCGGGGGTAAACTAAAGTCAGCCATCCTCGTCGCCA
>OLKM01005413.1:10000-17254 GCA_900291075.1 Melanogrammus aeglefinus | reverse complement strand
TTTTATTTCGGCTTAAAACGGGTTCTACGGTGACCAAGTAATGCCTCCAATTACACTCGCAAATACGAAAAGAGATTTGAATGTTTTTGACATTTTATAAGAATCAACAGAGACAAGAGGCATTCGGCAAGGCACAGCTTAAGCAGTTCATGGTCCCGAGATTTCAGGATACATGTGAGCTGCGCATAAACGACTTCGGCTAATAGTCACGGGCAGTTAACACGTGCCGTGTTCCAATCCGGCCGTAGCTGTCCGTAACTTACTAGCCAAAATTTAGTATACAGTAAGTTCCATTCAGATCCGGCGAAAAGAAGTTTACTTTAAGGACCCGGATGTCGTACTCAAAACGGGCTAATCGTGAAGTGTGGATCGAAGGACACTCTCCGTAGCTGCATGACGGCAAGCCATCTTAAGGAGCTACAGCAGTGAGGCGAAGAGGGCGGCGGAGCCAGGCTGAGCGCTCACTGAAAAAATAATGGATACCGAAGTGACAGCGCTGCAGCTGCGGCTGTCGCAATCAGTCGATATGTTGCCGGTATAAGTGCACGCACAGAGTAAACTCGATTTGGATACAGCACTCGAGCATCTGAAATAGAGATAGTGGTACATCAAGTGAGCTACGGATAGTGTGCAGAAAGTGTACTTCCTTTAAGTAAATACTCATGGAGAGGTCGTGGGTAAATTTGGAGAAACGGCAAACGGTAACGAGATTTATTGGAACTGAAACACCGGCTAGCCTTGGCCAGCAGAGATGTTCTACAAGGCACGAGTGTCGGGCGGGTGACGGGCGGGGGCGCGGCCTGCTGCTGCCTGCTGCCTGCCTGCTGCCTGCCTGCTGCCTGCCTGCCTCCTGCGGTGCGTGTTTTAATGAAAGTCATAATCACCCTCGTGGGGAGACACTCACGTGATTGGCTGTAAAGGAGGGAGACATCTGATTGGCTTAACAGAGACCTCCTCTTAGAAAAAACGAGCAAGGGTAATTGTTGGATCAAAGATCGAGTCAAGGTCAAGGGGAGTCTCTCTAAAAAGTATCACACGGACCAATGCAGTGCGGTGAAAGGGGGGTTTACAAATTAAAAGGAACACTTTGATACAGGTCCAGGCAGTTCATTATATGAATTGGTAACAAGCCCGCAAATGCGTATTTGATGAAGATTGCAAATACTTTAACATTCATGTATTTGTGATTTTTTTTTTAAGATTTGTGCTGTGCATTGGAAATATGTTTATGAATCTTGTTTTTTATGTGGAATATTTTTTGGCTTAGCATATTCTATGAAATTGAAACATATTTGGTTTGCATTGAAAAGTATTGTTGTTTTTTGAGTCACATGTATAGTACATAATCCCCAAATACATTTATAAATCTTTTTTGTGCTTTATGATATTTCTGTGGTGGAACATTTATGAATTGATGAGACTGTTCTAGCTCCATAATTAAGGCATGTTTTATGGATCTGGAACGCAGTGCCTGATCGAATAGCCGAAGTTACCGGGATACCAATAATATGTATTAGAAATTGGCAAACTTTTCACCACGTCATTCATCCTAGACAGTATAATTATCTGATAGGGTTGTGAAAAGATTCATAGTTGACACTGTTACATAGTTACACAAACCATATATTAGTACTAACCTTGAGTTGCGTTTTGTAATCAGTAGCAGATGATTGAAAAGAACAATTAGATCCGGCTGAGAAGTATAGTTTCCGACTTCGAATAAGTTTCGGGTGTCTTAGGGCCCAGACATTTTGCTGCACCTACCCTTTACTTGAGCGCCACCGAATGAAAGAGATGATTGGTAGAGGACAGACTGCGCAAGGTGGAAAATTAGGAACACAAAGAGTTGATTTGAAGAATATTTTTTGTGTATTCATGTTCTCTATGTCTGTCCATTTGAGTTATTTCTGAATCTTAATTCTTAATTATGCTTAAATCATCAATTTCATAACAGAGCTTGATGATAAGGTCCACGGGATGGTCATTATACCTTGCACTCTAAACTCAAGCGTTTTCTCAATGCTGAATAGAGCTCCTCAGTGATTCCTCAGTCGACTCATTTTCCTTACACCCCTCATTACAGTCCTTTCACATCTGTGGTAACAGAATCATTATCAGAACTACCTATATTCGAAAAAAGTAAACGTATCATTACAACCTAAAATGGCTGAGGCAAAATGTATACAAATATGTATTTTGGGAGGCTATGTGTCGATGGAACAACTTAAATTTATTGTTTATACGATCATTAGATACGACATCATGATTTAATGTGACATGGGCTTTATCTGAATTGCTTATGAACAGATTTTTTCTTCCACGCATTACAAAGACAGGTGACAGACACTAAGGACGTATTTTAACTTAATGTTATATCTATCGCATGATAGTACACAGTTAATTAAGCATTCCAAACATATTACACTTTATCAAACCCAACCCAAGACCAATTCGGCGTCACCTGCTTCAGCTCCTTGTGTGCCTTAATTGCATTTGCTTCCCTTTCAGAGTTTTCTTCTACTTTTTTAAGGATATTCTGCACCAAGAAAGAATGTAACAGAACAGAACCAGAGTCAATTTATGCATTTGAAGCCTTGTAATGGGCAAGAACAATTGCAAATGTTCCGATGTGTATGTAGGTATAGTATATACAATCTAGATAATATTTGAAATAATACTTTCATATTTTCCTAATCCTAACCCCATAATGAATTGGTCAACCAAAAAGTAAAAATGATACCAGCTTTTGGTAATAAAAAGATAAGATAGTACTTAATGGTAAATACAGCACCCTTGTTCAACATATTCAATCTATTTGATTACATATTAAACAATTCATGCATTTCTATTTCTAAGATTTATAGTCCTGGTTACAAATCAAGCCTTTTAGTCAGTAGTATTGCTGCTTCCAAGCAGCGTTATAATGTTTGAACATGTTTGAACTTGATCAGGAATTGCATGTATTCTCATTGAATTGGAAGTTTCTTGAGAGCTCACTGACACTGAACAAGAAGTTTGAGGCCTTACGATCCTCTGGAAGGGAAGAATGAGGAAGGAAGTGAAAGATAGTCCACGCAGACAGGGCAATTTCTCCAATGACGTTATGGCATCACGAAATGCCACATTTTCCTGTCTATACAATGCAAAGATATGCTTAGAAACAAAACTTTAAATATTAACAAAACAAAACCATTATTCAACAAATATTACATTTTTCAAGCGTAAAGGGAGCAGACACACTATTCCAACATCGCCCTATATGTAAAACCATCAGTATATTTTCCTATAACCATAGTATTATAGTGTCAGTATCAAGCAGTATGCAAGCCATTGTTTACATGTGAATCTGATGACAGCTGTAGCTGTATATGTTGATATGATATCCTTCAAAGCAATAAGGAGTCAATGCAATGAAAACCACCACTATCCAAATCAATATAGTGTATTTAGAGAGTAAATTTAAATAAAACAAAGCGATGCTGAATAGACGAGTTAAAAACACTTTTTAGACAATCAATTCATGTTTAACTGCAAACACAGATAGTTAAAAGGGTTAAGCTGACATACAGTAATAATGTCAAAGGGCCAAGAAAAACAATGTACCAGTTCAAATTCAAAGAAAATATTTGGTTTCATAATGGCACAATTATCTTGAAAATGGTGAGAAAGCCCTTCACTTCATCCATTCTGGAATGGTTAGTGGTGAAACGCTTTCAAGAAACTACCCGTCTGAAGGGAACATTTTCAACATTTCATTATAGATAAAAGGCTGCTTCTCTGCCAAACAATTCAATGGAGCATGAAACAATCTGAACACAGATCAACATTTTATGAAAGACATTAATAATACTCACAATATTCGTCGATATGTTTTTTCCTGGTACACCTGATTGACAACATAGGTGTTGAAAACGTGGAATTGCTCAGTAGCATGTTGGTGGACGATGTCACACACATCTGAGATCAAGATATTCTGCTCTATCCTGTTCTCTAGGTCTATGAGGAAGCTGGGATGAAGGGTGAAAAAGAGCAATGAAAATACTAAAGATATTCGTTCTCATTACCAATCCAATTATTTGATTAGTGTTTTTTTAAGTTATTTAAAATCATAGATGACATTTATATTGATATTACTATTTTTATAATATAATTTTTATCATCATTATGATGTACAGAATATATTGAACAAGTTATTTTGTCTTTTTGAACGCCTTACTCTCATCCTAAAGACTTAAATAAGTGAAGATGGGATATAGTATCCCATCTGAACAAATTAAAACTATCAAAAAATGTAGCTCTATTTTATTCAAATTACAGGTCAAATTGATCAATTGTGCCTGACCAACCTTTCACTGGCTTTCACCACTTCCTTGATATTGGAGAACAGGAAGTGCATATCTGAGTTGCTCAGGGTGTTGGATAAAACGGGATTATGTAGAAAGGTGGTCTCCAAGATCTCCAAACTTTTGTAGTAGGACGCTTCTGAGCTAACAAGCTCAAACATGGCCTAGATGAAATGACATTAATAAACAAAATACAAAAATTAAGATAAGGGAAGCTGTTGTGATGGCTGAAACCACAATAGCTTATCAGTTATTATTAAAGTAAGATCAGCTGTAGTAACTACCTAATCACTGTAAACTTCCATTTGAGATTATTGCTCTACAACTCACTTCCTGCATGATGATCTCCTTCTGTGAGAGTTCATCAAGCAGGCTACTATTCTGTACAATCTCCAGGTTTTGCCACAAGCTCATTGGGTTAATGCTGTTCCTCAGCTGTAGCTGCCCCACTGGTGGAGAACTCTTGCTTGATGACAGCCCTCCGGATGCTTCTGCTTTGACATTGAGTCCATCGCGTTGTCGGCGCAAGTCAATTTCCTGCTGCTTGGATGTGTCCCGGTACTCTTGGTATAGGAAGGCTGAGGTACAATGACACAGAGAGTTTGTTTTTTTTAAACATATGGGCAGGCGCAGCATCCTTATGGCCTGAAAAACTGCTTTTGTTCAGTGTCGAGTGCTACAGTATACATTAAAATCATGTGGGGTTGATAAAAAAGATCCTTGGATATTAGTCTTGAGTGTTAGATAGGCAGATAAGATTAATGTTCAGGCATGTGTGTTAAAAAGACCCTGAGGAAATCAAGTCAAAGGCCAGGTACAAATGTTTTCCTACTCATCCATCCGAGTCCTTGAAGAGGGAAGAAATTCTGTTGCATAACATCCCTCATAATATCCTGCATGTGGCCTCTGTGGGTGTATTGCTGGAATAAAATATACTGCATGTTGCCATTGTGGGTGTTAGGGTTAGGGTGCCATAAATTACATAACAGATGATAGCAGTGTGCAGAGATCTCTGGACAGAGATCTCACACCCACTTTATGGGCTTTTTTCCCCACACACACATATCCATTTTATTTTATCTACGATTTTGAGGTATTAACAAATGCTACAATTATCTATTACTTTATTGGCTGAATTTCTATTGCTGGCTTTTGAATCCTCACCAATGTTTTTGACGATGTTGAGGCTGTGGCCGGACTCTACTTTTGCCTGAGGGCTTCTTTCATTAATCACCATTCTAAGTAGAAATTACAAAAATGCATGATTGCCTTAATAGTAGAGATCACAAGTCTACATTTCCTGTAACTAACTTATGTCCAACTAATGAATGCTACATAATTAATAACATAATTCCACTTTGAAATTTAGTGCTTTTAACATTTTTTAAAAACAGAATTGTACATTATAAAAACATTCGCTTCTGCTGAGTTCAGAAAGTTTAATGGTCTTTAATACAAGCATGTGATCTACTCACTTGTTAATGTTTTTGGATATATATTTAATTATAATTGCCTAACTTTTACGATATATCATAAGAGAATTAATAGCTGTACAAATATGTTCGGGAGAGCCATTACAATGGACAACAATCACATTTCATCCTTACCCTGGATTAATGCCATCTCCCTCTGCTGTCTCAAAGCCAGGTTGCAGAAATCCTTTAGGGTCCCCATGGGTTTCTTGTACACTGCAGGCTGCAGCCGTATACTTTGAGAGTCCTTCCATTTCGTGCTTGTCTATGTTTTGCATTCTAGGTAAAGGCTGGTGAGCTATATTGCCTCTGTGCCCACCGTTTGAGGCATAGGCCACATCTCTCTGTGGTCCTCCTCCTCCTCCTCCTCCATCCCCTTGTACAGGATTCCTGTCATGAGGGGAGCACAGGCTTTTAGACTCTCTATTGCCAGGCAACGGTACAATGGAATGGCTGAGCCGTGGAGAAGAAGGGAAGCTGAATAAGATGTCAAAAACCTGGCCCAGAACATGTTTCATATACAAATGTGTCATAATTCCTCTTGAATAACAAAGAATGACACTTAAGATGTACATTCAAAATCGATCCATCGAAACAAATTATCCTTTTATTTGGTAAGAATTTAAATGAAAGAGTCTTGAAACCTATGCTTACACCTTTAAGCGAAGTGCTTGAGATTTAAATGTTGAATGTACTGTATATGTAGGTTATGTAGCTGAATGGTGTTTTAGGAAAGCTTACCTCCTTGGAATAGGTTTCTGAGGTTTTCTTGGCTGCACATTTATGGATTTAACTCTGCTCACCGCATCTGGTTCATAGACAGCCTTGATAGAGCCTGAGGCTGTAAGAAGAGAGGGAGAAGAGAAAAGAATATAATATAATAAACACAATAGATAAGACAAAGAGTGACGAGTCAATCTTACAAGATCGTCATGATAATAATAATTCCTTAAGAGAAACAAATAGTGTCTAAGAGGAATTGTTAGCAAGAGGAATTCAATTGTCTCATTTGGTGACCCAAATAATACTATTGTGCAGTATGGTGTGGAGGGTGTAACCTACGTACATTGCCTGACCTTTATCTGCTCAAATTACCTGATGTGAATTCACTGTAGTATTATCTGCAGTGGCTTTTAAAATAGTCTGCTAAATATTAGCCTAATGTATTTCAATACCTGCTAACTGGATTAACTTAATTAATGAGGCAGGAATTCCAATTAGTCATTGCTTCAATTGCTGCTCAATGAAGCATATTTAGTAATATAGCGCATATAACACATCTTTGGATTTAGTCTTCATGAAGAAATGCAAATGATCTGTTTTTTTTTTTATAAGAAATTGTAGGTCTACAAATGTTTTGCATAACAAATAACTGCTGCTTATTATCATGAGTCACAACTCCCTCTCTTGCTCAACAGAGTTACAGAGCATGTTCACAC
>OLKM01005413.1:0-5000 GCA_900291075.1 Melanogrammus aeglefinus | reverse complement strand
GTGTGTGTGTGTGTGTGTGTGTGTGTGTGTGTGTGTGTGAAATTGATTTACATGTACTCAAATAAGAATAACAAAATATTGTATTTGTCGACAGTATAGTGTAGGCCTAAGTTTGTAGTTGTTTGTGTATTTATCAAGGAATCAACTACGTTCCGCAGGTAAATATGGCTGTCTCTCGTACCAGAGGGCCACAGCCTCATGGGATAATGGAGGTGAAAAAGGTGCCGCATGACACGAGATAAAGACTATGCTTAACTAGAACCTAATAATCATTAGCCTGCACCCATTTATTTTTTAACTATATTCATACAATGCCATTGTTTTGCACAAAGTATCTAATTTCACAGATCTATTGTCTGGTGAATACTCTCTGCATTACTGCTGTTCAAGTTATTTTGAAAATGTTATTGCATTCAGACGTCATAATCCGTTTCTTCCATCACATTATGTTTCTTCCGTAGGTCAAAGAGCTGCACAGTCATCGATTTTCTTACAAATATGGGAAGGAAGTTCCGTATGATGTTGTATGCAATAAGGCGGGGACTATATACGAAGCACTTCAGAGCTGCGATGGGTTTAAAGACAAGGCTTCCAAAAACCAAGGCAAAGATCTTGTTATTTTAACATCTCATAGAAGAGCTATTAGTATGCATTTTCCATGCCACAATGACTGAGATTGGCATTGAAACCCTGGCGGTTTCGTACATCAGTGCAAGAAGGATCCAGACAACCACCACAAGCAGTAAGAACAAAAAGGAAAATCGTGGCCAGATGGTAATATTTGACGTGAAAACAACTGGCGATACTAACATTCTTACTAAGGTTATGAACAATTTGGGGCTAAAAAAGTTAGCGGATGAGGTTACCGTGTATGGCTACAAAGGTCAAACAGTGAGAGAAGCGCTGGAGCAAGATGGGACGTTTTAGTGACGCGGTATTACAAATCAATTATTTTATGCAGGACATAAAGAGTGGTAACCGTACGGAAATGTGCACCCTTGCAGATTTTCTTGATGGTAGATGTTTCAAGATAACAAGAGGTTACCGCTTGAAAAAACGCTGTGATAGCGATAGTAACACGTCTGTGTGTGGTTTACAACAAACATAGTGTCTTTCATGATAACACCACACTTACTTATGGATATTAGCTATATTAGATATATGGATATTATCACTTATTACTATCAACCGTAGTGATAAAGAAGTGGTACATTTACAGAAATGTTAATCAATGTGCACTGTCGTTTAAATAAATAAATAAATACAAATACAAATACGAGACTTGTACAGACTAATTTTTGTGCATTGTTTTTTTATTGGTTTATTGTATTATTTTATGCATTGTATGTCAGTCTCTTTTGTAATTATGATTTGTTTATATATACCCGATTAATGTGTTAATAAAAAAAGTCATACATCGTATGTTAAATGTTAAATGCTAAATGTTTTTTTTTTTTGTCACAAAGTATCCATCCCATCAGAGGGGCAAGAAGGGTGGTAAGCTGGATGTGGTAAACAATATGTGGTAAACAACAGGCTTCAACAACCGTTCAGCATGGTAGTAGCAGGACCATCAAACACCGGCATAACCTACTTTGTCAAAACAGTTATTGAAGATATCGTCTATTTTCAGAAAAGATTGACAATATAGTATATATTTATTCATTATGGCCACCTATATATGCCGAATTGGTTAAAATGAGGTGCATTAACGTTGTGGAAGGGATCCTTAAATATCCGGGCTATGATTCAATCTCACCATCCAATACTAGATATCTGCTCATTATTGTATGACTGCTGAATGAATGCTTGCAATGATTTAGAGGTTCATCATGTTTTTTTTATACCAAATATGTACACCATCGTAACCTCAGTTGTATGTATCTGGTACAGAATTTATTTATGCATGGTAAAACCGGCCAAACATTAAGCTCAAATACAAATCACATACACACACACACACACACACACTCACTCACCCTACGCATGATGGACAAAGCGCTGTCCGCAGTGCTGAATGAATCCGATCAATATCATTTTATTTTTGAAACACATTGGAATTTTTTGAAAAACATGAAGCAGCATCAAGAGGTTAACTTTTCACGTGAGTAACAGACAGACAATGGTCGCTACATCCCATCATTTTGCGGTTAAAATGTAAGCAAATAACGCAAACTTTATTTTCTTTTTAATGAAATAAAACGATAACAGCGCGCGATAAGCCCTAACAAAACACACTGGGGAGAAAAACAGCCCATGACATTTTAAACATCTGCTTAAAGATGAAAAAAACAACAACTTTGTCAAAAGCAGAGAGTTTTTTGTTAAACAAAAAACTCTTAACATCTTTATCTTTTTTTCTTCACTAAGCCCAAATAGCCTGCAACCATTTAATGTGATGACTGGGCCTGCTTGTTGGAACAGAGGCAGCTGCAATTCTTGCTTTTATGTGAGACACGGCCACGCGAAGATCACTCTCAAACTCTGAGTCGTGACCTGTATTTTGTTTTTCATATGTGTCAGCGCAGAAAATGTCTTTTCGCACAGATACGTGGATGCAAATGGGAACAGTACATCGGTTGCAGCTTTTGACAATGCTGCGTACTCTGTTGCTACTGACAACCAGAACTCTTCCAGTGCGCATGCCGAGAAAGCAGTCTGTAATGTGCGGTCAGAGGAGAGATCTAGCAGGACGTCCTGCAGCTCTGATGGCAGGTGATGCGCGGTGGTGGAGGTGGTGAAAGGCTGGCGTATCCAGTCGTACTTTTCCGGCGTGTCATCATTTGGGAAGTACTTATTGAAACTTTCAAGCAAGCTCCTGAGGTGAGAGGTAATAATTCCTTTCATAGTTTGAATGGTTATGTCATAACTCTCCATAAAGTCATCAAGCTCAGGAAAATTTCAACACTTCCCCTTCCACTCGCACAGCCCACCGCTCCAGCTTTCGCTTAAATGCCGTGACCTTATCAGAGAGAATAAGGACATTTGTGTTTGGGCCTTGTAGGGACAAGTTTAAGCTGTTTAGTTTGTCAAAAATGCTGGCTAAATATGCGAGGCTCGCGACCCACTTTGGGTCAGTCAGATAGTCAGCAAGAGGAGAACTACAGTCTGATAAAAATATGCGGACCTCCTCACGCAGTTCAAAGAGCCTCGTTAAAACTTTGCCATGAGAAAGCCACCTGACCTCTGTGTGAAAGAGAAGTGCTTCGTGGTCTGATCCCATTTCATGACAGAGTATGGCAAAGAGTCTGCTTTGCAGTGGCCGTGATTTAATAAAATTAACGATCTTAACTGATGCTTGGAGAACATCACGAAACTCTGGCTCGAGACACCTGCCAGCAAGTGCTTCCCTGTGGATCATACAGTGCAGAAATTTCACATGGGGGGCTACCTCCAACACGCAGGCCCGCAAACCTTTTCTTGCCCCCTGCATAGCACCAGCTCCATCTGTGCACACAGATACACAGCTCTCCCATCTCAGCCCCTCTCTTTGTATGTTACTGTTGAGCTTTTATGATTAAAAGTGTTTATGTAAACATTTTTAGCGAGAATTGTGCATTTTACTTTCATAATCGTCGCTCGGCGAATGAGAAGGATGTTTGGTTTGATAGTTATGAATGACGAAGAATATAGTTGTGAAGGATGTGCATTCAGAATGCATTGGTTAACATTTCGTGATGCGTTTCACGAAAAAAGTCGAACAATCGTACTCTGGGACACGATTCAATAGATTAACGCGTTTCGTGCGCATGAGCACGAGATCTCGTGATACCGGGTTGCACGCGCACAGATCAGGATCATAGCCTACACCGCGGTGATACAATTACAAAAAACGAAGCAGAAAACAACTCTTTGTTTGAAATTATGTAATTTAATATTAATATAACGACCCTTACTTTTATAATGTTTAAGTAGCCTAATATTTAAGTTTAAGTTCTGCGATTTCAGACTGTCTGTGAACGCCCCCCACTTCCTCCCTGCAGCTGTTCGTGGTGTTGATAGGTAACGTTGTTTACGCTCTGTGTTGTGGCTTATCTGTGAAACGTGCGCTGCTCAGGGACTTGGCAGATCCGTCCCGTTTGCTTTCTCCCCGACTCCGTTGTTGGAGATCTTCACAGAGTAAAAGAAATAGCCTACACTTTTTTTTCCCTCCCCCGCTGCGAGGCTGCTGCAGCCGCCGGCTTGAGGCTGCTGCACCCGCCGACCCTGCTGACAGCAGACCGGGGAGAAAAAAAAAAAATTCTTTGCTCTGATAATGTGTGAATGAGGAGGGCAGATATGAGACTAGTGGACAGGTTCGTTGTTGTTGTTTTGGTGTAGTTTGAGTAATAAAATGCGTGTTTGAGACCAACCGCTCGTCGTCCTTCTAACGTCCGGTCAGAGCTACATTAATTTTGCACATTTATATTTTGCCAAAATTATTTGGCGACCCCCAGAAATCATCTCGCGACCCCAAGGTTGAGAAACACTGCACTAGTTAGTATATATTAATGAAGCCACTAGTGTTGCAACCCAGTCGCCAAGAAAAAACGTTGACAGTGTATGTTTCCATGAACACTGGATACGTTGCATTTCAACGTAAAATAGCGTGTTATACCTACAGTATCCACGCGTGCCGCTGTGGAGGCGGGTTTCGGGGAGAGGCGGGGGTTCGGGGGGGCGGGAGGGGGGGGGTAGACCGTTGTTTGGCCGGGGAGGGAGGGGGGAAGACACACGGTTGTGTGGTGTGGGGGGGGGGGGGGTATACTTTTTCTTGAGGAGGGGACAACGCTCGACAACGAGAGTTTTGTTTTCACGCCAGATTGTGGACACGATTGTTGAGGGGGGGGGACACGTTTTGGAGGGGGGGGGGGACACGGTTTGTTGAGGAGGGAGGGGGAAAACGTTCTTGAAGGGGGGGGGGGACACGCTCGACAACGAGAGTGTTGTTTTTGCGCGCCAGATGGTGGACACGATTGTTTGAGGGGGGCGGGGTAGAGACGTTGTGGCAGGGGGGGGGA
>OLKM01005412.1:0-17256 GCA_900291075.1 Melanogrammus aeglefinus | reverse complement strand
TGACCCTGCCTACATGCCACTACCAGGACCCCTGCCAAGTGCTAAAACAAACACAATTTAAACTGAAAGGAAAAATTCGCTGTGCACCGAACGATAGAATATTGGCATATGGAAGCCTTTTTTGTGCCTTTTTAAGGCAAAAAAGCCGACATATATTTCTTTTATTGACTGACTAAGGGGACGAGGAGCCCTGGGGCATTCACCTCCGCGGCTGTAGTTGTTGACGGCGGTTGGAGTTATGTTCCTGAAGGGTGACGTGTGTGTCCTTGGTCACCATGGACGAACGAATGACCCCACTCCTTTTGTTTCATTCCTCTTCTTATCTTCTTTGGAGTACACTTATATTATGGACTCGTCAGGTTCTGCGTACAGCTAATGGCGCTTACTCGAACAGATGGAAGATAACCTCTTCGAGTATCATCACCTCGGACGAGACGCACTACTTTCTGCAGGCTGCCGACGGCGGATGGAAGAAAGAAGTGCGATCCAAGCCATCAGGCTGATGTAAACAGAGTGGAAAATACACTCTCACAAAATGAACCGATGATGACTTGTGATGAAAAGAATGGGTGTAGAAATAAATACACGTTTGATTAAATTTAAAGTTGATTTGCTTTAATTTATAGAGAGCAATATCTCTACCTGGTGTTGTGGTTTCTGTGATAGGCCTGTTACTCAAAAAGATTAAAGATTTTGAAATCACTAGGAAACAGTTACCATTAGTACCTGACAAAATCACACTTCAACACACAACCGCACCCGTTTCCCAAAGCGATCTACAGTTGCTTAATGGTGCGAAGTCCAGTTATGACTTATTTTGGTTCCTGCCTCTCATGAACCCCTGGGCATAGGCTTAACATACAAAACAGATGTGAAATGATTTCGTTTCCTTATTTGTCAATACCTCAATGTAAACTTCACAGTTTAAACACAAAGGGTGGTGTATAAAAAGACTGAATGTATGCAGGATAAGTACCTGCCGGCACTCAATGAACAATACCACTGGTTGCGTGGACACGTAAATCTGGTACTTTTTAGACCCATGGTACTTATTAATCAGCTACAAGTGTCATATTTCCCTCTTTTTGGACGCTGAAGAACAGAAAGAGTTCTAAGGTGCCTGACCCCACCTCAACTGGAATCTACAGCAACAGTGACATATGGGTGCTCATGTGTCGGGCTTACAGGACTTTAGGGATAGGTGTTAGGTATTTTATATCAATTAGATTAAATTTCGTGTGTTGTAGTGTGTGTGTGGTGGTGGTGTGTGGCGCTGGGGTGTAGATGTGTCGTGGTGTGGTCGTGTGTGTGCTGGGTGTGCTGTGTGTGTGTGTGTGTATGGTGTGTGTGTCGTGTGTGTCGTGTGTCGTGTGTGTTGTGTGTTGTGTGTGTGTGTGTGATGTGTGTGACACACCCGCAGTAAGAGACATCAATTCTCTGCTTCCAGACGAAGACCCTAATATTCATGGAATAATTAACATTTTTGTGTATGAATAATATAGTTTTGGCCACAGAAATATGACTTCAACTCACGTGTTTGGCGGTAGGCTAACGCTTACAGTTCTACAATATTACTGTTTGGTAACGATTAAGAGTAACGCCTTACATTTTACAAATACCGGTAGACTACTTACCATACTTTATCTAGAACCTAACAACCGCTTTCCTGCGTGTTTGCCTGTGTGTAAGTATATGATCTCTGTTTAAGGCTACGGTTTACACAATGACGGTCTGAACTTAGAAGACGAGACTAGAATAGTGGCGTCGCGCTTCCTTTTTATTCCGCAATTTAGACATAGGGTTTTCGAGAGTTGAAAATAGATTTATTATATTATAATATATATATATATATATAGTATATATATATTAATATATATTAATATATATGAGTCTGGCATCAATAACACACAACCATATATATAATATATATATATTATATATATATTATTAATAATACCTATGTATATATCTTATATACATCAAGTATATAATATCTATATATATATTAGGTATTATATATATATTATATAATATTATATATATATATATATATATATATATGTACCTGTGTATCTATTTCTGGCAGAACAGCTTCCAATCCAAAATGCATGGGTTTACATTCACTCACACATTTTGGATATGCTGAGCCTCTGCCTTTTCTATATTTGCAGTAGAATGTAATTTACATATCAAATTAATATATATATTATAATTATATTATATATACATTAATATATAGATTTATATTAATGTTATAATATAATACTAATCATATATATATATATATATACTATATATATACTTTATATACACATAAATGTATATTAGTATTGTGTATATTTATTATTGTATATATTAGTGACTACATATTTATCTGTATTATAGTGTTTTTTTATTTTGTGTGTGTGATGTGTGTGATTGGATTTTTGTAACTGTACAACATTTATGTTATAGATGTAAAGTTAAATGAAATGAAATGAACCTCAAGTGTAAACCGGCGACAATGACAACACTACCCACATGCCCATTAATGTGAACATGGCAGTACAAAATATTTATTATTTATCTTTCAGGTAAAATAACCTCTTACTTTGATAACTGCATCTTTCATTAAGGAAGCACAATGAATAGAAAAAACCATATAAATAACTAGAATTCAGAAACCAAAATATGTGAATTAATAACCCTCTATATAATTGTATAAAAGCCCAAATTCAGCAGGATTTCCCAGACATGATTACACCAAGCTTCAAAAGAGAAAATAAGAAATTAAATTAAATCTTAGCCAAAATGATGAGATAAAAAGTTATATTACTTCTGATACGGAAATATATTTGTATCATATTTGGTAAGTATTAAAACGACAGAGTCAATATCAAAATGTCATGAAGACCACATAGTAATGAGAAGGATGGTGGCTGGACTCATAAAAGGAAAAAAAAGGTCAAAACCCATATAAAATAGGAGGACTAGACTCACTTACATGTCCCGTAGGAAGAGAAGAGCACCACCTCTTTGGGAAGCCACTTGGAAGGTCTTAGCAGGGGATTTTGAAACCGACCTCCGCGAGAGTAGAGTACAATAACAACACAATATTAGACCCCCCTGATCAAAGTTTTGGACTTCAATTACTTCCATCACAATTTTCAGAATATTTTTGTTCACAATTCTACTGCCGATAACAAAATAGGAAACAAAGGCTCCTGCAAATCCCAATTCTTGCAATATAACCATATTACATAACCTGGTGCCTACATTGGCAACGTTTACCTACCTTATTGGCTTTGACAGGAATTTTGATGATAAGCTCTCCAAAAGCTGGGGAATCTACTGTTGATAGAGGCTGCATATCTTCATCAACACACTCTGTCACGAGACTCCTCAGTTATCGGGCTTCAAGCCCAGCAGATCCAGCAAATTTCTGTTGCTTTAGCTTAATCGTGCCCTACTCCCCATGCTTTTCATTCCTGCTTACTGCTAGAAACATCATCTCGCTCTCTTAATTTTTGTAAAGATGATCCTTCTTTCAGGTATTTCTTCAGGTTATTCTTTGCTTTTTTCCACTGTAGACACTTCCTTCTTGCTGTTCCCTACACATTTTATTAATAAAAACTTGAAATGATGGAGCCTTATCCATCTCTTCGAGGGATACTTACATATTTTCTGTGGCGGTCCATACATGTGTTTCAAGTTGGTAACCGCGTTTACGGGTTACTTTGACATAGAAACTCTAATACTATTGCCGAATCCCTATTACTCACACATATATTACTTTGTTATGGCTAAAAGTAAGAACATTACCTGTAACACGTTGCTATTGTGTAGCTGGTCAGCCCCAACACTGTATGTGCACACCAGTTTCACTGTATTAACACCTCAACCAGGCCCCACTGCTTCCTTATACACAGAGTGTACAGGGAGTGCCCTACGCACTTCTGTACGCAGAGTGCGTAGGGCACCAGTTACCTGGGCGGGAACCAAAAAGTAAGTTTAAAATAAAAAAATAAAAAAATAATTTTTACATTATTGAATAAAAAAATATGTATAAATTAGTTATGAAAGAGGCCCACCGTTGTTTTTTCGACACTTGAATGTCGGCAAATTAAGATGTTTTTCACTAATATATAAAAAGAGCCCCCCGCGCCTCGCGTCGGGCAACCACCAAAACGACCAGCAGCGGGCCCTGACCTCAATCCACACTCATTGTTTTGGCAACCAGAAACACCGGCAATTACTTTTTTATACATCTTCATATGTGGATCTTAAAAATATGATTCTGCAATCCTGTATCTCATAATCGTGATGAACTTTAGCTCATTGTTTGTTTTGTAAGCTCCAAGCCACAAAATGTTTCTTGAAAACCCATCAATTCATCCACTGATTGCATCTCCAAATGGATTAAGCTTGTCGTACCCATCTATCTCCCAGCAAAGTGTCGACCACCACTGGGGAAAACATGCCTTTGCAGTCTGTTTCTTGTCCTCAGAACAACATCTTCACCATCACATTCACCGTCACAATTCCATGTCATTTACATTTTTGGTGCATCAATCTATAACCATGACACTGACCCAGATGTTTTCCAAGTTGCTGTTTAAAGAAGGCGGGACCTCGCAATCATGGTTTATGGCCCTTTCTATGCCAAGAGCTGCTTTCTGCTTAAAATCCTTTATAGGGTGCGTTTGCATTAGTATCACTTGAAACAGCAAATCCATTAAGTGTTGCATCTGTTGTAAAGGCACATTTAAAGTAATCCTCAATGTACTCACATTCCCTTTCCATTTCTACTTCAATAAGAGAACTCGCGCCAAAGAGCTGCTACTTTGACTGTTGTATGAAGTATCTCATCATTTCTATTTTTTTAACTCATATTTATGACTAACCATGGGGATATTTTTTTATTTTAGTGAGGAATTCATAATATGAAGATAAATCTCCATGTATTCTAACTACCCGTTACATAGGCTATCAATCTTATAGTGTAGCCCTTGTAATGTGGCAAATAGCACAGTAATAGGGCAGGCCAACAAAAATCCCACTAGCTACACAGAAACGTATTACAATTTAAATTAAACATTTGGGAAGTCATCCAACTGTTGGTCAAAGACCCTTCAAAAATACCTGGCAAGTTTTTTGTCAAACCATAGTTCTATCTTTCTCCCACATCATGTATGATGCAGTTTCTTGTAGGTCACTGCCCAGTCCGAACCACTGTGGTTTTTGGTTACAAGCACTTAACTTGAAGCCTGGTAAGATGGATTCTCTCGTAATCGTGGTTTTGCAAACACAGCTGCCTCGCAAGGTGAAAGGAAAGATGCTTCAATGCTTCCTTTCCAATCTCATTTAGCATATAAGGTAAACCATCCTTTATGAAAGGAGAGGAGATAATGTCGTCCCACAATTCCTCGCAATAGCAAAGGAATTGCTAACGATTACGTTTATTTTTATACAAGCATTCAAATTGGGATTCATGACGATATGAATAAACAGGAGGATGAGTGTGAGCGACCAATCAATGTGACAACCATTTTGTTTCACTGACTTTTGTGACTTGCAGACTTTAGCCATTTTATTCCAATTCCCGGATTTTTCACAGAGATCAAGGAAAAGTGGCTAGGAAAGGACATGGGCTGTGATTCTCTTCTTTAGAAATATGCAGTCGGCCATGTGTTACGATTCAGACCTAATGGGTCTAGGAGAGAGCTATTTGACACACAGCAAGGCTATCAAGGTGACCCTTTAATACAATGTCATTGTTTAAACATGCTACACATTGTCGAACACTAGGTCTCAGTCCAATTAGCCCGAATAAATTAAATGGCTTTAGCCCGTCCGCTGCGGTGACACAAAGAGGTTACTCGTTGTTGACCTTTTGGAGCTGCATGGATAGGAGAATCTTTACGTGACTCAAATTTATTCTCAGGGCTGAACCAAGGAACATTTGCACATCACTAAACCACTCAAATAAAACTAAGACTACTGCACTCTGACACACACACACTTCGTGTTGACAGAGATGGAGGTAACGACTTGTTGATATCTTATTATTGGTTAAGCTGCCATCAGCTAGACCAATTAAAAGAGACCACACCTACACAGGCAACCTGGGCCGTTTCTAGCCTTTTGGGTGCCCGCTACCGTTTTGTTTTTTCAGTGTTCAGCACTGCACGACAGACACCTCAAATTAGAAAAAAGGACTCCCTATGTCGGCACTAAAATATAAACATAAGGCACAATTTAACAGATGCAACATTTTTCGATATCCATGCTGTTTTTTTATGCAAATAAGCTGTCGCCTATTGAAAGTGCAAAGTTCACAACAAGGTCAGGACCTGTCACCACCGTGGATGGCTGGAGAGAGATCCACAATTCTCTTTTAAACAACTCTCCAATGTGGAATCATTTGTCTGAGAGTACCCAGTGTTCTCAGGCACACTTGTAATTGAATAACCTAATCCAAATTGGAAAGCGGTTAAAAATATGTCCTTTCATGCACATCGTCTGCGCTGACTCTATAGCATCGCGTTTTATGTTTGTTGGTGTTGAGAGACGGGCACAAGTAAGCCAAATCAAACCAAACCATCAGTTCTTATGTTGGAGAGTGGGAGAGCCCACACTCTTTGGTACTCTCTTCAACTGGTCGTCTGCTCGATGATTGGTTCATATTAAGGGATGTTTTTTTGATAAATGCCATTGGATGTTCTTCCTCCCCCCTTTTGTCATTTTTGGTGCCTTTCTTTCACTGTTTTATTATTGAGCTCTTGCTTTCGATTCTTTCTTTCCATTTGCCTGACACTCACACACACATAAACACACACACACACACACACACACACACACACACACACACACACACACACACACACACACACACACACACACATACACAATCTCACACACACACACACACACACACACACACACACACACACACACACACACACACACACACACACACACACACACACACACACACACACACACACACACACACACACACACACACACACACACACACACTCACAGTCTCTCTCACACACACACACACACACACATACACAATCTTTCACTCTCACACACACACAAGCACACACACACACACACACACACACACACACACACACACACACACACACACACACACACACACACACACACACACACACACACACACACACACACACACACACACACACACACACACACCAGAAGAGAGGATAGAAGGATACACATAAATGGTCACAAAACACAATTGCACACGACCGTGAGTCATAACAGCTACATAATAAAATTCTGACTTTGGAGTTTAATTTGCACTTGGTGGCTCACTGTGAACGATGTGTGTGTCTGATTGTTGTCAGGCCATTAGTTAAAAAATCTAATCAGGGGTATAAAAAATGTGAACAGATTTGAAGAAAGCAAGTTAAGTGGTTTGTCAGATAATGTTGATCCTATTTCATAGACTAAATAATCAACTCTACTGCTCAGCATAGCAATCAATTTCACAGAAAGCCCCCTACAAAAACCGCCCCCTACATAGACAGTCCCCTAAATAAACAGTTACCTACATAGACAGTTCCCTTAATAAACAGTCCCTTACATAGACAGTCCCCTTAATAAACAGTCCCTTACATAGACAGTCCCCTAGACAGTCCACTTCATTCCTATCCCCTACATAGAGTCCCCTTCATAGTGATCCTCTAAATAGATTTCCCTTCATAGACATTCCCCTTCATAGACAACCCCTACATTGACATGACAGGACCATTCAAAGCGATCCCCTTCATAGTCGTCCTCTTCTTAGAGAGTCCCTTTCATTTAAAGTTTCCTAATAAGAAAGTCCCGTACAAAAAGAGTCCCCTTCTTTAGACATTATTCTTAACTGTCTGAAAAGCCACTTACGAAGCATGAATGGAGTGGTTGATGGATGATGCCTAACGCGGCGTTCAGACCAAAAGCGACTGACCCCGTGTTCACACCAAACGCGACGGGGCGACAAGATCCCATACAAAGTGAACGTAGAGACGCGTATCGGGCGAAATTTTCGCGAGAGAAAACTGCCGACAAATTTTGATTTGTCGCGCCACACTTTTGCCGTCTTCTGGCGAGCGTGTTCACGTGGATTTGTGGCGCGACATATTAGCTCGAGTTCAAATTTTTCAACTTTGACGCGAATTTCGCGTGATGACGCGTGATTACAGCCAATCAGCGTTCACTTCCTTGAGTGACGTAGGGTTCACTTCCCGCTCAAGCTAAAGACATGCAATGCTTGTCTTCAAATGCTTGTCTTTAAATGCTTTTGTCTTTAAAAAGGTAAAGACATGCAATGCTCGTTATGTCGGACATGGTTGCGAAATGGAGGACCTGGAGTCAAGTTGTGGCGCGACAAATTCGACAAAACTTGCACAGCGACAGATTATGATGTGTGGCGCGACAAAACTTAGGCGACAACGCGAACGGGCGACAGATTTCGCGTTTGGTGTGAACGTAAGGTGACGCGAAAAATTCGCTTGAAACGCTTCTATCGCGCCGCTTGATCAAAATGTCAATTTTTGGATCATCGCTTCATTCGCCTCATTCGCGTTTTCGCTCGAAAAAAAAAACGGCGCATGGTCAAACGAAACACAGTCAGTAACGTGGTAAAACAAGCCACGTATAGTCTCAGAACTTACCAGCAAGCCCCACCTCTGCTCCCACTTTAGCCCATGCCTCCTCCTTCTTGTACCGGCCCCGGTAAAATACAGCTGCCGTGTCATAAAGGACCGGGTGCCCACAAACCGCCACGATCAGTTTCTCCTCCATGTTTGTGTGCAATAGATGTGCCCGCCGTCACGAATGTGACGTCGGGAGATACTCGCCGCTGATTGGATGTCGCGGCGCGATGCCGCCTGAAAACTTGATATAAAATCGCATGTACGCCTGATATAAAATCGCATGTAATCGCGCCATTTACATTCATTGTCTATGTAGAATTGCTGCTCAATTCGCGTCAGCCGCTTTTGGTCTGAACGCACCTTAAGACCAGATTGTTTCCAGTTAACAATCTGCAACCTGTTTTTGTTTTATTTTTATGTGCAGGAGAGTTTAAAATTTCTCCATGGAATTCACAAACATGAATACTTTTTGAAGGTTAGGGTCTTTATAAAGTACAGATGTCAAAGCTGATATAATACTAACTCATCATGCCTTTTCAGTTTAAGATTGAGTATTTTCCTTCTGTGGACAATGGGACTGTTGGATTTTGGGGTTTCTTGTGAATGCTGTTAAATACAGGATTATGATGTTTCTTGTGAAAGTCTTCCATCACATGATTATGGTTGCCTTTTACTACTTGACCATGGTGTTTTTGTGAAAGTCTTTAATTTTTTTTTTAAGCTATTGTTTTTGTGTTTGTGTTCTGGTGGGGTTAAGTGTGGCTATTCAACAGACCTCAATGGTGACCACCCCCTTTTTGAACAACTCAGAAACTCATCCTATAAACCTTTGCAAATCATAATAATCATAACGATAATTTAGCACACTTCTTGAATTTAACCTTAAAATTCTAATATTATTATAGTTTATAAGCCTAAATTCCCTGTTTCGGCTTCAAGAATGTGTTTATGGCTGAGATTTCTAGAAAGGAGTTATCCCCATAGCTACCACCCATGTGAATGAATGAATGAATTATCTTTATTGTCAAAGTACAGGTACAGGTACAGGTAAATCGAAATTTGGGAGAGCTCCCCCCTGGTGCTTAAAGAAAAAGAGAGGACAAGGAACATACATAAACAATATATATATATATATATATATATATATATATATATATATATATATATATATATATATATATATATATAGTTTATATATATATATTGTTTATATATGTTCCTTGTATATGATGTTCGGTCCTTGTGCTATATTTTTTTAAACTGATACATCTAATATAAATCTAACATCTAATATAAATCTAACTTAAACTGATACATCTAATATAAATCTAATATAAATCGAACTAAAACCGACATATCTAAAATAAACTAACTAAAACTGAGTTAAAGTGCAGTTAAATGACTTGAAAAAACAAAAATTCCTATAAATAAATATTATGTGCACTTGTTATGTGCGTGATAGTACGAGGTCAGGTGTTGGCAACGTTCAGCGCCTGTATGGCCCTGGGGTAGAAACTAGATATAAGTCTGTTTGTCCGTGCAGCCATAGTCCTGAACCGCTTCCCTGAGTGCAGCAGCACAAAATGTTCGTTCCCCGGGTCGGTTGGATCCCTGGTGATCTTGGTAGCCTTCTTGAGGCAGTGGGTGTTGTGCAGTTCCTCCAGAGAGGGGAGAGGGCAGCCGATGATCTTCTGGGCCGAGTTAACGGACTGCTAATGTAGTGCCTTCCTCTCTGCAGCTGTGGGCAACTGGAGAACCACACGCAGATACAGTAGGTGATGATGCCTCATGAACAGCGGAAGAACGCGTCGAACACAAGCAACTCCTCCTCCTAAGGTGAGTAAGTTCCTCGAGAAACTCTCAGGAAATAGAGTCACATGTTGTGCCTTTACTTAATGATCGAGCTGTGGGTGTCTGGTCCCCCCAGGAACAGGTCCTCCATGGACTGAGAGTGCCCACCCAGAAGCGGAAGTTGCGCACCCTCTCCACACGCAGCCACCATGCGGGTAGGCTCCCGGGAGCCTACCTGCACCCTCTGGGGGCGGTCAGACAGGAAGTCCGGATGGCCGGATGTTGAGTCGGTAGTCCCAGAGTCTAGCTCAGTTTAAACACACAGGCCTATATTGTTGAACGCCGAGCTGAAATCCCCGAGAAGCATTCTGACGTAGCTACTCTCTCTTCCAGGTGGGACAGGGTGAGTGAGAGAGCCGCTCGCGATGGCGTCTCTTCTGTGAGACCTGTTGGCTCGCGTATGGCAACCTGGGTGTAGCGTCTAGTCTGGGCGGCATGGATGAGATGGTGTGACTACGGACTAGCTTCTCAAAGCACTTCATGGTGATGGGTGTTGAGTTCCACCGGGCGGTAGTCGTTGAGGCAGCTCACAGTGCTTTCCTTTGGGACCGGGGTGATTGTAGAGGTTTTCAGTCAGGGTGTGACGATGGCCTGGGACAGGGACCGATCTTGGTGAGGACCCCGGTCAGCTGGTCAGCACTGTCCCTCAGCACCCGTCTGCTTTTCTGGGGTTCACCGCCTTCAGCGTGCGTCTCACCTCGTGTTCTGTGAGGGTGAGGCTGCTGGGGGCAGGTGGGTGTGGGGGTTGAGATGTCGCTCCTCCCCCCGGCCCCATCCCGAACCGTGCATAGAAGGAGTTCAGCTCTTCCGCCAGCGCTGGGTTATCCCCATCGGGGGAGAGCCTGTTGGCCCTGAAGTTCGTCATGTGCTGGACCCCCTGCCACACCCGCCTCGAGTCGTTGCTCTGGATGTAGTCTTCGATCTTGCCCTTTTACTCCGCCTTGGCCTCTTTGATGCCTCGGTCCAGGTTGGCCCTGGCGATGTTATAGAGGGCCTTGTCCTTTGACCTGAAAGCGGGATCTCTCTCCCTGAATGCAATACTCTCTTAGTACCCTTGTTGTGTAGGAGCCTTATAAAGAGACACACCATGGTGTCTTGTCCACAGAGCTTCAAGTCAGTGTCTCACGGACACTGACATCGAAGTAAACCAATGGCCACCCGGAGCTGTTGTGTATGTGTGTGTTTAGCTATTTAGTGTTTCATATAGTTTATAATTATAGCATAATGTTGTATAGCATTGTCCTCAAGATGGTACACTGCTTTATTCCCGACAGCTGCTCAGACATCGTTAACAATAACGTTATCCCTCTGTTCCAATCTTTAAAGCTAATCTCAAAACCTTTCTGTTTCAAGAACACTTCTCTTCCACCACTGCATAGACCCTCAGTATATATAATTCATTTGATTTGTGCTGTTGAACTTCGTGTTGTGCTGTCTTGTTCCATGTGTGCTCAAGACACTGTCAAAGCGACTAGTTGTGGAAAGAAGCTATATAAAAATATATTATTAAAGTTATACTCGCTCTCTGAATAAAAAGTGGCAATACGTAAGGAAAGGGAGTTTATGTAACTCACTGATGTGTTCCTTGCTGTTAATCAAATCCATGCAAGAGGTTATTAATATTGAAACACATATCTTCAGATGCAGTGTTTATTTATGTATTATTAGTGTTCTCATTTATGTATGCCTCGCTGTATCCAAGCAGGACCCATTTTTACAACACAAAGTTGCGAACTTACTATAAGGTATAATATGCTATTGTTTGCTTTCCTGCAGCCTGATTGTGAACCCATGACAATGGCATTGATGCTGACTGTATTGTTTTTTAATACGTATTCCCATCGCTTTTTCCCCAAAATAAATCCATGCCGGCTCAGATTGGCTTTCGAGTCACTATCTCGGCAACAGCTATTAAATCTAAACGGTGCATTACTCTCAGTTCCTTCTCATCCTCCAGGACACGAGTTTGACCTTTTATTAACTAGGCGCCTAGGGCTCTCTTGTCTCCTCTCCCAGCTCACAACTCCACAGTAGATCTACATTCTTTGTCAAAGAGCCATACTTAAACTGCACAACGTAGCTGACTTTTCTACTGCAGATATTTACTTACTTATTTACTTAAATTTCGGAACTATATTTACATTTTACATTTGGGCATTTAGCAGACGCTTTTATCCAAAGCGACTTATAATAAGTACATTAAGTCATAAGAAGTGCAACAATATATCGCCTAGAATCACTAGAATGTTTCTCAAGAATAAAGGGTGACCATGCAGAAGTCAATCTACCCTGGGAATTGTTCTCTATACATATATAGATATAAATTGTTTTCTTTTAGATATTTACTTTTGCTCTGTCCCGTCTGAAAAACATAACACCGTAGGCTATAACTGAGTAGCTACTGTAACATGTCAAGCCACTAGAGGCGGAATTGTAAAATCAACACAAGGTGCAGGTTTTTAAGGGCGCCGAAACCGAAAAAAGCCAAAGAAAAACGAGTGGTGAAAGACAATTTGAATAAACTGGGTAGCCGTCTCTCAATTTCTTAGGAAAACAACACTGTGAGTGGATAATAAGGATTCATTTGTGAATCCATATGGTTGAACACTTTGTGTTACCCTTCATTTGAAAAAATCAATTATTTCCATCACTTTCAGTTCTGAAGATATGATCATAACTTCTTGCATGGTTTTGATTTACAGCAAGGAACACATCAGTTATGTTACATAAACCCTGGCCATGCGTTTTTTATGAAGCCGGGTGGATTCCTTATGCATAACACATAACTTTCCTTCAGTTATATTCTTTGAACACTTGTTTAACTTGATCCCGTTTCGATTTGTGAGGCCCATCGTTTCTTGGATCGAAAGATGCTCTTTATAGCCCATTTAAACCTGCTACTTTGTAGCTGCAGGTCTGCCATTAGAGCACAAAAAAAGCCAGTAATAAAATGGACGATAATGATGGATGACTGGATGACAACGAAATGTGTGCAACAGCACACTCCTGGAAGTGTGTGTGTGGTGTGTGTGTGTGTGTGTGTGTGTGTGTTTTGTGTGTGTGTGGTGTGTGTGTGTGTGGTGTGGTGTGTGTGTGTTGTGTGGTGTGGTGGTGTCGTGTGTAGCATGTTGCGTGTGTGTGTGCAAGGCCTTAATTGGAGGTTAAACCTCAAACTTTACCGGCAATTTTACAATTAATTAATTTTTCAGTATTTCCGTACTGCAGGTGAGAGCCCCAAGTGTATAAAATGTATTAGCCGTTTCTGTAAGGATAAAATTTGCCAGCATTTGGATGGGCCCCCATTTTGAGTTTAACCCCAAGTAAACACAGTGTGGGTGGTGCCAACTCACAAATGCTGGTCAGTGTGTGCAGCTCGGCTGAAGCCCTGAGAAGTGTCCTGGGCACAAAGTGCCATCCATACACCCAGGAATCTAACAAAAGCAAAGGCCTACAGATAGCTGTCAGGGGTAGCCAACGCAGTGTCCGCAGGCACCTGGTCACCTACAGAGACCATGTGAGTCGCCCGCAGGTCATGTTCTAAAAATAACACACACACACAAAAAATAATTAATAACGCATGCATTGTATTATTGAGTTCAAAAAGGTTGGTGACCCCTGTGTCAGACAGTTTAACTCTGTGGACCTCTGGAACACAATGAAGGATGCACTTATGAATGTGATCCTTCTTTCAAAGCATTTTCAAAGGGAAGACATAAAAAAATTAAATCAAAGAAATAAAAGTTCACTTGCCCTGCAGAAGAGGGATTCCTAATCACTCTTCAAGATAAAACGTTTGAAGGTCACAACTTAAGCTTTTTAATCAAAACATTAAGGAGTGCGAACCTTGATAGATCTTGATAGATGACAGAAACCTCCCCGCGGACACAATTTAAGTACCCAAATGCTCTTGAGATATCCTCTATACCGTGCCGAGAAACTTGAATACCTACTGACAAACACTTCTCGTGTATGCACAAGAAAATCTGCAAGAGTTTGCAAATCTGCGAGCAATCTTGGTCTCCAGTGACTCCTACATTCATTCATTATCCTTTCAAAAGTTTGCAGAGACTGTTGCATGAACAATAGTGGTCTATTCAGTGAATGGATAAACTCATCAAGAAAGGCTGATCATCAAAAGAATAGGACTATACACTGATGCCCGCTGAAGAGATTAGAGAGGAGGGCAGAAAGAGACAGAGTTAGTGAGAGCACGGACCTACAATCTGAGGTAAAGATAAGGACAAGGGAGTATGCTAACAAGAAGTAGTATGTGAAGCATTTAAGGGGTATTCTCCCCCATTAACAATACGATCATAGATCTTGATATACTTTTGTTGAAATTGGCATTATATATATTAAAATAATTAATAATATAGGATTATATAGATCCTTATCTGATTTTTACCGCCCCAGAATATGTTAAATATATCCCAATTAAGAGATGTCAAACTCTTAATCTGAAAAGTCGCAAAGTCACTGTGAACCCGAGAATATCACATTCAAGACCCCTTCTAGCCTACCCTAACCCCATCAAATACATTTCCGCTAATAACTAACTAAGACTAGATAAAGATATGCCATCTGTACTTTATGTGCAGCATGTTCTGGTCTCTCTAATGGGTCTTCCAAAGCAGGTCGGATGCTTCTGCTGGAGAGGACGCTGTAAAGCACTGCAACCTGGAATTGCCCTGCATCATTCAACTTCGTCAACATAAACAGGAGCCTTGAATGACCTGTTTGTTTTACTTTGTAACATGCTTGAATATAGTAACAAAACCTTGGTAAATGCATTTGCTCTCCAGTGACTACATTCCAGGGGAGGGCTTGTTTTCAATTGTTCAGTTAAAACCACCTTTTTTTTGTTTAACGCTTCTGTGGCAACATCAGATTGATCTAAATAACTGTTGGGCCTATTTTCAAAGAAGCTCTTTTTTCTCTGCCCAGATGAAGCTGTAGGCTTTAATGGGTGATGTTTCCCTGAGGTCGAGGCTATTAAATAAAGATAAAACATGTTAGAAAAAATGGTTGTGTTCATCCCTCCAGTATCTTGCCACAGAATTAGCTGATAGCTGTGTGACGTGAGTAACGCCACAGCACTATGTGGCTGATATTACCAGCCAAAGTGTTTTTCCTGACAACAATAGATAGAAGAGAAAATTACTGTGTGGGATTAATGATTTTGCATGATAGGGTATGTTAATCTTCCATTGGCAAATGTTAAGTCCTAAAGCTGCACACTTACTCTATCCCTCGCCCATGCGCTCTGAGTGTGATGCGTCCTTTTCCTGTAAGTTTGTGTGTCATTGTTGTGTGTGAGCATCACTCTGAACGTGTGCGGTGTTGCTGTTGTGTGAATGTTGTGTGCCGTGTATGATGTTATAGTGTGATAGGACGTCACCTGACATAGTTTCTGAGTTTCATTCTCTCAGTCCAGTCCATTTGATCATCGTAATTATCTGCCATGTCAATCAGGAGCCTTAACTTGGTTATGTGAAAATACTGTTGGACACTGCCTATGTGTATCTATTGGCTTTTTATTTAAAGGCTTAATATTTGCCTAATCATTACTTTTCCATCCTGCTAGTTCCTCACACGACTCCGAACCAATACATCTAAGAGAATGAGAGGAAGAGCAATTAAGGATTATTTAGATGTGTGAAATATGAACATTGTGAAAAAGTATTGGCCTCACGTGGGCAACAGCCTCCCGTCGAAGAGTTTCTAGCACGTTTCTAATCTGTTATCCCAAGTAGCAAACACAAGTCCTCACCAATCATTTGATATAATCACAGTAATTTAGAATTGATTCTCCGTAATCTGAAGATGATATTCCCCATACAAATCACACATTTGAAAAAATCCTCTTCTTTTGATCGCTTCCCCACACCGAAGGGTTGAAGCACAAGCTAGGAGGCGCAATAGGATGCTGCCAGTACCAAAACAAACAGTTTTGAGGAAGGGATATTACTACTTCTTATGAACAATGTATTATTGTAAAGTCGCTTTGGAATAAAAAGCGTCTGCAAATGCCTAAGTAAATGGCCAATGCAACACGTGCAGAAAATGTTTTTAACTATCAGGAAGACACCAAAATGTGTCACGCAACCACTGAAGCCTCTCAAGCAGATCAAGTCGCCCAGGCGTTTTTGTTGTACAAGCCCATGATCATAAGTAACAGTCTCAAGGGCTTACAAACCCTTTTATAACCCTGCCCTAACTGGCCCCCCTCTAGCAGAAATCTTGAAAAGGAATGAAAGAGTGTCGACCCTCCTTCCAGCGAGCAGCAAGAGTGCAATGGGTGAAGTGTAACAAATATAGCTTTAAAAAAGGTAAAGGTTATAAATCAGGATAGTGGTGGTGAAACATGACCTCACAGTTTCTTTCATGAGGCTTCAGACGTTGTTTTCTTATACTGTCAGCAAAACAGAAGATCATAGATTATGATTCAACACACTCTCACCACACACAAAAACACAGAATAGAGAACAAGGGACCCCTCCCTAAATTACATCGAAGAGCGGCGCTGGTGTACAGTGCCGTGACCAAGAGAGAAGACAGGCACACTGCGATGTCATTTATGGTTTTTGTATTTACTGGAGCAGTTGGTCCTTTCGTCACAGCTCTGCCGGCGAAAGGTTAGCTCTAATAACACCCCCGGGAAGAGGCAATAGAACGGGGCGGCCGGACAACCTGGGAGTGTTTAAAATTTAAGCAAGCAGCGGATCCTGTGGAGAGTGCAAGCGACAGGAAA